>OMLM01014568.1:13800-35625 GCA_900302695.1 Helostoma temminkii
CCGTACAATATGTGTTCTGATTACTGTTTCTAGCAGAACTGATAAGACTGTGTGGGTGGAAAAGCATTGAAAACAAGGAGATGCCACACCAAACAATGACCTGTGAATCAACAGCTTAAAAAATAAAAGTTACTTTAAAGGTACCATCTGCAATTTCACCCTCCTCAAACCACAACAAAACAAAAATAACTCCATATTAAACCCTACGGATTAAGAATGAGATGTCATTAAAGTTCATGTGCATCTAAAGGCAGACGTACCAAAATGTTCGGCAATATAGTGTACAGTTGTGTACCCTCACCTGAGAGTTCAAATGTGTAGGAAGGTGTTGCGATGTGTCACAGTTAAAAAGATAATTGTATGGCTATAGAGACGACTAGAAAGTGAAGACATTCTCTTCTTGCATATTGTTGGTGAGGTTTCACTGTGGATCTTAGGAGTTAATCAGATACAACAGCAAATTACTGTAGTTTGTCGTATTACCGTCTGTGCATTACAAATATGTCAAATTTTAGCAGCAGTTTACACTAAAACCCTACGCTTTATATTAAAACTAACATTGCAGACAAGAATAGCCAAGGCCACTGGCTTGATTAGAAATCAAAGACTCTTCAATATTTTCAGTGGTTTTATATAAGTACAATAAGTAACAGGGAAAAGTACATGCCAAACTATTATTCCCCCTATTTCGCCTGTTCATTCACCTATTTATTTATTTTGCCTATTATTCATTTATTTTTGTTAAATAAAGTAAATGTTAAATGTTGGTAAATTTGCTGTCTTAAATAATGTTCTACTTCTGTTTATATTTTTATATGTTGAACTTCAGATGCCATTGTTTTAAAAATTTTTACCTCTTTGCATTTAATGTAGTCACAGAGAAAGTGAGAGAGAAACTCAGTATCACATTAGACTGTAAGAAAATGCAACAATGTCCATAGTCACATAATGGACTGTTGGTTTTATATTGGCTACAAGGGTAATAGCTTTGTATTATCAGAAAATTGCTCATTAATTTTCCCTTGGAGGCGTTTCATCAGTAAAGTTGGTTGAAGTCCAAAGTTTCAACAGGATACTCGACAAGACAGAAACAGTGTTTGATGCCGTGTCATAGATGGAATACACAGCAACTCTGCTCTTCTAGTAAAAGATCTAAAGCAAAGATATTCAAAGATTAGCTTTCAATGTCATGTGTTACCTTCAAGCCTCTTCATGTGCGATGTGCTGTGTCTCTGGGTTAAATTATAAATGAGAGGCTGTTTACATGCTTGTGCTTCAGAGAAAGTTGTTTGTAAACTTTATACTGCACCACATAATTGCTATATATGTCTGCATGCAGGTTTTTACACACAGCTTGCAAATAGGGTCAATTATTTATAATTTATTAATTATACATTTTATTAAAACTCTATATCTTTATAACATATATTTTTATAATTTCATGTGATTACATTTTCCTATAACTTTAAACTTCATGACAAATTTTAGCAAAAAAAGAAAAAGAAACCTTATTCCAAATCTGTATTTTAAAGTCTATTCAGTAACATACCAATTTAATTTGTTTTTGCGATGTGCAGAAGGTCATAATCCACAAAGGCTTGAGTTCTCCTGGAACTCATTTTAAAGTTGCTTCCATCCCTGGCACTAGAAGTATATTTAACACAAAAAAGTCTTGTGAAAGAAAAAACAGTCTTCGTGCTTTCATTAAATGTCAACTTTATTTTGCCTCAACTACCCCACTGGGCTTAATTTCCAAATTTGTCTACAACCTCAAATGTGAATTTATGACTGAGTCGATCAACAGGCCATTCCTTCCTCTAGTCGACAGCAGCAAGCTCACTTAGCCTTAGCTGGCCTTCTATCCAAGGGCATGATTCCCACAGATGCTTTGGGCTCTGTTAACATGCTGTTCACTTTCCACTGGATTTGACTGATGCTTATCTAGTGGACTGGAGAGACAGAGAAAGCCACACAAAGTGACAGACAGAAAGATACTAATGCACACATGCATTCACACAGAACAAGGGAGAGACAAAGATAACGTCAAGAAAGAAGTAGTTAGATTGAAAGGGAAGGGAGATGTAGTCTACTGGACTAATTTACCGTTCTGCTTTTAGTTCACCAGACACTATAGGGAGAAGACACAGAGGGAGAGAGACAGAAAGAGATGATATAGAGGGAGAATAGGCTGGTTTTTGATATGAAGTGAATGCACTAGTTTGACTGATCCTCCTCTATTGGACCAGTGAATGTGATAAGGAGAGAGATATCCAAGCAGACAGGCAGGAAGAGGAAAAAAAATCAAGATAAAAAGAGGTATATGGCAAAAAGGTGAGAAAATATGAATGGAGGTTAAAAATTGTGAAGGAAGTAAAAACCAAAAAGAATAAAAGTGAGGCTGATAGTTGAGATCCAGTGATGCTGTGAGGAAAAACATTTTCACAGTTGAAGGGTCATGAATTACATAGACAGCTTCTCAGTATCTGCATTCATTTAGCCACTCTCTATTTCTGTTGCCTTGTCACTAACTCTCCTCTCATTTCAGCCTCTGCTCTTCCCTGCAAGCATCTCAGCCTTCCTGCTAGTAGCCTACAGCCACCTGATTCCACTCTGCCCAACTGCACACTTGTTCCCTATCTCCTAGTGCTTCTCCTCACTACATATCCTGATGCAAATGCACCTCTCAAACCTTCTTTTCAAGTTTTTTTTAACCCCATACGTGCGCAACAACCTCACTGGCACGGTGCCAGTTTGTGCTGGATGAGTTGAAGTTAACTTGAGTTTAAAGCAAATTGTGCCAAATTGTGCTAATTGTGAAATCTGAAAAGACTTACATCACTTTTTATGTTAATGTGTGTATTCAGTAAAGACATAAAAATATCATGTGTTTCATCAGCTTAGAATCATTGTTTTGATTATACTTTGATGAAGATCAGACCACTGATCATGACTAACTCATGCAGAAAACCAGGAAACTGCAAGTTTACTTTCTTTTTTCTTTGACCTCTGCCTTTGTCCCTTTCTGGATCTGCTGCTGTTGCATCTGTCTGTTTTTGACCTGTGCCTGTTTTTGCCAGGCCATCACTTATTCATCAACCACACTGTTGAGTCCTACCTGCTTTTCAAAAGGTACCTATTATTCTCCTTTGCTTATCATTTAAGTCAATAGATTACATATTTACTTTCTTTTATATCTAAGACAACAGAAACAAACTGCAGCATATAGCCTATTCTGTAATCCCAGTAATGTGTCGAATGAATGGTGGCCAACAATCACTCATTTATATCCAGATTTCAACATCAGTATCTGTTACAGCAGGGATGCAACTTATTTTATGTGATTTATTCAACACATGAAATATGCTTAAATTCTAAGAAAAATATGATTCTCGCTATTATAATTTACAAAGCAGCTGCTGGATTTTGAGATGCACAAGCTTACTCAGCAATATGCAGTGTTATGAACTGGAGGAGACAGATGAGTTTCTTTCTAGGAATATTTAATTGTACTACAGAGAGTGATTTTAATCTTATGGATGAATCTACATGTCCAGAGCATATTGTGATTCATTTGAATCAGAAATCTTCATATTAAAAGAAGAAATCATTTCCAGACACGTAACTTTTTCAAGTGATTTTTTTAAATGGTCCCTTACCTTTCAGCATTCTGCACTACAACCAGAAAATGACAAGTACTTTATGAAACTCTGTTAAAACTGAGGCAGAAGCCAGGGAGATATTTAAATGGTTAAGAGTCTGGTAATGTGTCAGACACGCAACCTGTGGTTTTAATTGGTCCTTAATTGCAGTGTGGGCAGTACATTAATAACTTATTACCTTGGTCCTCTCTTGAGATACTTGCCAGACAAGCTCTCACGGGGCGTGTGTCATCACATCAAAACTTTGATTAAGGCAGTGGGAAAAGCAGAGACCCTGATCACATTTTTGTTCAGCTTCCAGGCTGATTTAAATGTAAATTCATTTTTATTCCAGCTCCTCCCATCTTAACAGTGCCTCGGTACCAGAGCAAGGAGGGAGTTGAAGGGGAAGAGGCAGAATCTGCCCAGGTAAGCATATTTAGTTTTTGAGCATTTGATTCTAAGCTAATCTGAATAACAGTTTGAAAGCCAATTTGGTTTAATTGAGCTCTGCTCTTCTGAACACCTGCAACTAGATTAGTGACTGACATTAAGTTGTTTTGCTGCATTGGGCCTCCAAGTGCTGCCCCTTCCACTTCATAACTCTGGATTTACCTCAGATTTTTAATACAACACCATATGTGCTTTGCAGAATATTCAATGAGCTTGCCTGGGTGTTTCATAGAGCAGCAGTGAAATATGGCAGCGAAAGGGAAAATAATGCCCAGGCTAATCCATTCTACTCTCCTATGCTGGAGTGCTGTGACAAAGGTGGTTTATTACCATTACCATCAGTGTATGATTATCAATATGTATTAGGGCATCTAAGCATTGAGCAAACCTAAACAGGCCATGACGGGACAAAAACAAACTACGTTCCCGCTCCATCGAAGGAAAACATTAAGCCAAGATGCACATCCCCCTGGCGCCACCCCATTACAGCAGAATCTGCCAGAGAAATTGAATGTATATTTGTGTAAGTGGAGACCAGCACACACTCTGTCCTGGACTCAGTCAGCTTTTCATCTGCCTGTGTGGCTGTATGATTTGTGCACTGCCAAAGTCATTGATCCTGTCCTGTTCAGACCTACTGTACTACTGTCAGTGAGCTGTCTGTTTTTTATCGCCTTTCATTAAAATGGTCATTACACCTGTTTATGCCAGAATGAATCAAACGTGGAACTGATGGGACATCAACACTTATTATTTCACACTGAACATTAAGGGAGGGAGACACATGGGGAGAAAACTGACTGTAGCTCAAATGTACAACTTCAAAGTCAGAAAATAGCTATTATGACTGTTACAGTATAATAGATCATTGTCGCTACTCATGCATCAATATTTGAAAAACGTTTTATTGTTGCACTGTCCCCTCACATTAAGAAGGTATTGGGTTCGATTCCCGGGGTCGGGTCCAGGCTTTTTCTGTGTGGAGTTTGCATATTCTCCCCGTGTTTCTCCGGCTTCCTCCACAGTCCAAAGACATGCAGTCAGGTTAACTGGGGACTCTGAATTGCCCGTGTGAGGTGTGAGAGAGAGTGAAAATGGTTTTTTGTCTGTAAGTGGCCTTGTAATGGACTGGCGACCTGTCCAGAGTGTACCCTGCCTCTCGCCCGTATAACAGCCGGCATAGGCTCCAGCACACCCGCGACTCCTGCGGGGATTAAGCGGTTCAAAAAATGGACGGATGGATGGATATATATGACAAGTGACAAGTTAAGTGTAAATTATGTTGAAGACGAGTAAGTATCCTGGTCGCAGACAATAATGTAAATTAGAGTTTACACGCGAAACTAGGACAACAAGTGTAGTTTATGTGCACCTAGCAACCTTTTAAACGTCTGTGATTAGCGCTAGCCATTAGCATTAGCACACCTCAGGGTAAACGTTAGTAATTAACATGACATTGTTAAGTTAATGTAGATGTAACGTTACCGGTTCCCGTTGTTTTGTTTTACTGTTTTTACTATTAACAGGACTTTGTCCTAATAAAACAGTGTAACATTAAAAGTGAAGTAATCTGTAATATTTGCAGCTAGCTACAGGTAAACCTGATAAGTTAGCCTACGGGGGATCAGGCGAGTGGCCTGGAAAGCTAACTTGTATTATGTATTACTATTCCTGCTGTAATTAAATGTGTTTGTTTTTCAGTCTGGATCAAGTATTTCATTCTGATAATTTTGGAAGGAATCATGCTACTTTGAGGTTTTAGTTGCGTATCTTCAGCTACCTAGTCCATAGTCCTAATGACTGCATCCAGAAGCCGTCAGCACAATCAAGCTACGGGTTTGGTGACTTTCTAATGTTGAAGCTAGCATGTTATTCCCAAATTCAGATTTACCAGTGGACAGCTAGCTTGCTAATAATGCACAACATGGAAATAAGACAGCTTTGTAGTGACCCGTGTCACATCTCATTTGGCAGAGCTTCACTTCCCTTCACCTTCGGCCTCCAGCTACATCCAAGACTAGATGAAACTGATGATCAACCCTCAGATCCATCTTTTGGTAAGAAGTAAACCAAGTCACTGGGATTAGTAAGTCATAATAATTACTCAATTAAAAAAAATGTAATTCTCAAACAACTAAGTGCTGAAGTACATATGACATATTACATAACACACAATTCAGTGATGGCTTGCTGATTAACACAGAATGTTGCCTACTAGTAGCCTACCTGCCAAACATACTGTATACTGTTAATATGCTTGAAGAATCAGGCTGTGTTTCTGCATCCTGCATTACGTAGGGTCTTCAGAGGGGTTTACGTCGTTGTAACTACATACTGAGATAAGAGGTCCAGATATGATTACTTCTGTCAGTATTCAGTAATCCTTAGTCTGCTTCAGTGCCTCTCTCAGCAGGGAAGGACATACCAGCGTCTAATTCACACTTTAATACTTTGCTGGGATCACCAAAATGTTTGTACTGTTGTGTCGTCCTCGCTCTGTTGGCTTGTTGTGACAAATACTATATTTAAGATAACACTGATTAAAATGTTACTTTTGCCTAATTGCAAGATATATATGGGCAAAACTGTGATACAAAAATTAACGCTGTGTTTGTTAATAATCCAAAGTGGCAAAGGTGTCATCGCCACCCTCTGTGCATTCAAGCTATTGAGGTGTGGAAAACAGTATATGCCTAGAGATACTGTCATTTTTGCTTATGTGCACCAGAAACATTTATTTGTACATTGCCGGGGTGCTGATGATTAAAAAACATGTTGAAAATCATCAACTAGGCTTCAGCTGTTTTTAAAATCATATAGCCTTGTAAAAGTAATATTTCACTATTAACAAAATGGGAAGTCATGCTTATTAGGCACCATGTCAAGCTCTGTGTGTTTTGGAAAACATGCTTATTCCCCATAGTTAACATTTCTCAAGTCAATTAATTGATTTTATAACATTGTACACTTAGTAGTTTGTGCACTTGTCCCTGGCCTTATAAATCATATTTTTTTCATCTTTTACTCGCCTTTTCTCTTTTATTTGTGAACCATGTTTTAAAAAATAGACTACACTAGTATATTTGTGAAATCTACACTTCACCTTTTGCCGTTTGAGACTAATATAGCACATTGTATGAGCAACATGCCAACACCTGAGCTCAGTTTTACACAGTGGCAGGGATGAAGGTTGGTATGAAATGAATTCTACCATGGGAAAGACATTAAGTGGAGTTGAACAGCTGTAAAATGATTCGTGGTTGTTTCAATTTAAATATATTTACACTGAAGCAAAGCCTCAAATTAAGTCTAAAATTTGTACAAAAAAGTACTACCTTTACTTTCACATGTCAAAGTGCCAAAATAACATGGCAGACATTAAGAAGCCTACAGCAGTAGATTATTAAAGTCCTTGGCTCTAGAGTGGCGCACCAACCGTAGATGTATATTTGAAGAACTTGCTATTTTTTTCTTTCTGTTTCCCGGATAAACCCAGTGGAAATGTTCTGCACTTTGAGCACGGTGTGAGCAGTGGGAATGAATTTGGACAGCTGTAAAGGCACAGATAGTCACATTGTGCCATGACAGCAAAACAGGATTTAGGAGAGAAGCGAGTTAAAAGCCCTCTGTTACATGTTTTAGTGACAGAGCTGTGGCCATGCTGAGAGAGACCAGACACTCACCTGATCTGATTATGCTTAGGTGACATTTAGTTCCCATGGCACAGTCGGATAAAGAGACAATGAATAAATAAATTCAGTAGTCAGTGTAGGTTTTCTGCTTTCTTTCTTGTTCACAAAGCTGTTGTTTTAGAATTTTTTTAAATTTAAATTGTTAGGTGGTGGTGCTAAAGAACAAAATAGAACCGTGATATACAAAATATCTGTAACCATATAAGAAACATTTACAATTTCCTTGGTGCTGAAGCTCATTGTGGGATTGTACAGTAAAAAGGTCCAGGTAGGAGCAGTGAAATTGTTCTGCTTGGAGGGCTCCTAAGGTTGTTATGAGTATACATAGGAGTGACTTGCACAGACTCGCTGAAATTCAAACAAGTCACGTTGAAAACGGTAGCATATTGTGGCAGCTGGTGAGAATGTGAACTTCTGAGCTGCTTTTGAGATATTTTTTTTCAACAGTGTATTTCTTCTAGACATATTTGGTGTCTTGTGCTTTATTTAGTGTTAAGATTTCACTGAATGGGAAAACTGCCTTAAAAATCAACAGAAATGTGTAAAATTGACAATACAAGTGTGAGGGACAAGTACTACTGTAAACAACAAACAATTAACAGTGTCTTCTCGATCATAAACATATTTGGAATTAACACAATACTGGAATGTAGTGGTGATTACTGCATTCAGATTTTGTACATTTCCTTTTTGCAATTAGCATTTACTTGCCTGAGTCTATATGAAAACTTGTAATAATCTGACTCTTAACTGAACCAATCAGAGTGAGTTTTCTGGTAAAAATTAGGGGCAGTGGCATCATCAGAGTTGTAGAAATAACTGAAAATGACTGTTGTGACCTGGATGTGCTTGAGGTTAATTGTGATGTGCATAGAAAAAAGAGGATAGGTTTATTTTACTCCAGAAGGAGCTGTGGATGAGAATGAAGTGCTTTGTGTATCACCTAGAAAGCACTGCAATTTTCTTTAATCTTAATTTTTCAGTCAAGAGGGAGAAGCCCTGTATCTTTTGGTGCAGCACAAAACTGCTTTTAAATCCTCACAAGAATTCTAAATATAAAACTCCTGTTTTCTGGTGAGTAATTATGTGAATAAATTGTGTAGTGAGCTTTGTCATACGAAAAGCAAAATTGAACTGCTCAATCGGAATAGTAAGTTGGAGTACTCTAAGATGCTTTGTATGTTTAAAAACAGTGGCATCTCTGATGTGTGTCCTGATTTAGGTGTATAGAAGCTGCTTCGTCACTTCATGTACATGTCTACATGATGTGATTTCCCTCTGGGATTAACAAAGTTTTTTTAACTCTTTTCTTAACTCCCCAATTTCTGTATTGTGCACCATGAGATTGTGTTTTTTACTGCAGGGCTTCTTACCTGACTACTACAGAATACCACATACTGTATTTTTCCTCTTTATGGCATTATATTTGAAGTGGCTCTAAATGTCAGCCAGTTTTTTTTCAAACAAGCCCTGCTGTTACTGTCATGTTTTTTTTTCGTCACTGTATGTTGTCCAAGCTCCTGCAGCTATAGACTTAAAGTGCACACAGTGGCCAGGTCCAGTTTGACATTGTTAGTGGTGTGTTCATGAATGTACGTGTGTGCTTTGGCACTGGGAAGAGTTGATTTGGGCATGCAGAAATAGAAATCTGCAGTGCAGCCATGTAGACACGAAGAACACGTGGATTATATCACAAACAAAACAAATAAAAACTGAAAAAACAAACAAACAATAAAATATGTCCAACATGATCTTTAGCGTATTTTATCTCCTGTTTTTTGCACTTGAAGAAAAGAGGCCTTAGCGAGTCTCATCTGCTCGGACGTGAAATAAAAGCACATAGACTATTATGCTGACTCAGCAAACACCCACAGAGGCACTGAAAAAAAAAGTTGAGAAGTGCAACAGATTTTAAGAAAAACCAGTCTGAGAGGGGAAGTTTTCCATTTTATTTTTCATTTTCATTATCTGTCTGGTGAAAGTATAAATGCCAGGAGGATTAGAGAAATTACATGGGCTCTCGCCTTTCCTGGCCTGGTGCTTATCCTCCTCTCTGCTCATCTCTCTCTTCTTCCTTCTTTTTCATTCTTACCCTTTTTGCCTCACTCTCTCTGTTTACCCGCCATCTTTTCCACTGCAATGTCTTTTTCTCGCTTGTCTTTATCAATCTCTCAATGTCTTCGCTGCCCTGTTGCCCTCTTCACCTCACTCCCCTGTGACACAGTCCTATTTCTATTTCTCCCACCCCATGTTCGTTTTGAGCCACGCCACTGCTTCTCAACTCTTTTTGTGAGCGTGTGAGCGTGAACTAGAAGCTCTAAATGCTTCAACATCCCACTGGCACTCCCCACGCTGGTTCAGCATGACTGGGCTTGGCCGCTGTGGGTCCTGCTGGCTGACCAATTCTCAGCAAAGAGAAGTGTCTTAAGAAGCCCCCCCCCTAATCCTTAAGATTTATTGCAGATAGCAGGCTGACATAGGCAACAGAGATTAGAGGGGGCACATACTGACTGTATTGATTGGCCTTCTCATCCCGAGGCCAGTCCAGCAGCTTGCTCGTGTAATAGCATGCCATAATGAAATTCAGCGAGTATGTCTGAGCCAGCAGCTCTAAATGCATAAAGACCCGGCTGAACTGATATAAACGTGTGATACTTAAGAGCCATGCAGTGAGAGGACAGAGTGCATGCGCGCTGGTGTACCTTTGTAAGTGGAGGTTAGCATCCCTGCTCCACTTCCCTAAATACGCACTGGCCCACAGTGGCCCAGATTTACTAAGTGGGGGAAAACCACTCTGTATTTGGCTGACTTTTTTTCTTTTTGTAATGTCATACACAATTTGTGTGGGCTTTTACTTTGGCAGTCACATTTTGAATTTAGAGCCAAAAACAGGAACCAGATGGACCACTCATTTTGTAGTCAATTACCAGAGGTTACAAGGCCATATTCATTTTGTGCTTAGCTCAAAAAGACAATTTTTTATTCATTTTTTTTAACTTGATGTTGGAACTGGCAATGGCTCACTTAGGCTTGCACTTTAAAATAAAAATTCAAAAATCAGTATTAAAATAGATAAGAATTGATAACAAAAGCTTTGTAAAAGCTTCATCAATTCACAATAATAGTACAATTAAAGGCACCAAATACTGTATGAGTAGCTCAGATAATACACATGCAGCATCAGTTATGTGTGATGACATGTTGCAACCACAGGGTCTGATTAAACCACTCATGTCAGTCCAAGTTATATTATGCTGTCTAGATGTTGTGCTATGAGGTGAAGTTAGTGGTTATCAAAACTAAATGTTCTTAATGTACATGAATTCTGGAAAGAAAAACAAAAACAAAACAAAAAAACAAGAAAGTACTGAAAAATCAAGACATTTTCCCTAATATGATGCACAAAAAAAACAAGAGGACAGCGAGGAAAAACAAAGCAGTCATTATACACTTGCACAGTGGATTCTCTTAATTACATGAGACACTGTTAAAGGCCATTTAAAAACTAAGTTTATTTAACATACTCTGGCTACATTTTTAGATGAAACATGTCACCCAGTCACCTATGTTTGTTTCTGGACAACAACAGAAGTCCAAGGATTCATGAAAATATTAAAATGATTATTGTTTAAATTTTTGTTTGTAAAGTGCTGACTCCTTTTTGAAAGGCTTTTCTGGTACTCTCAACTAGGACTTCTGTTTACAGAAAATAATCACAGGTAAATAGAGGACAGTCCCATTTCATAATTAAACCTGCAAGTTAAAAATAGTTTCTTTATTTGGTTGATACCAGTCATTATATTAATAAATATCAAATTTCCTCTGAAACTCTGCAAAACATTCACTAACTTGTTTTGGTTGCACTGCAGTGCGTTTTTCATTTGGGTGTGATGCTTAAATCAGTATCAGTTTTCTACAACATCTTGATCTTAATAATACTACATGAATGGCACCTCTTGTTTTGGTTCGTTTCATTTGTGCAGTTACTCTTTTTGCATTTGCCTTTGAAACTGACAAGTAGACAAAAGCTAGCAGTTAATTTCCTAAAATAACCAATAACATATTCAGCATTCAAATGCCCCACAATTTCCCGTTTTCTGCCGTGTGTCTGTCTCATATTATCGCTTCTTACTGTTGTTCTTTCTAAAATTGCATAACTCAGACTCCATGACCACAGTGTGCCTTGATTATGATAGGCCAAAAAAATTATACCTGTCCTGGTTTATTTATTTGTGTAACAGCAGTGTAACAAGATACTATTTTCATGTACTTACAATCACTCAAGGATTCGCGGAGATGAGAAGATATTACATATAGAAAATGTGACATACTTTTAGCATAACATTGCCAAGCCTCTATTATTGGTTTTAAGAATCTCACCCTTGATTTGTTTCAGTCTCTCCGTCACACTCTTTGGTCTTCAGTGTCACACTCTTCCTTCTCCTTATACCTACCATGCTTGGGAAGAGCAACAGCCTCTCAGTCCCCAGGGTTAGCTTGATGCAATGGATTGCTAACAACACGCTATAGCTACAAGGTCTCTTCTAATCACACTATTGATCCTGTATTTTCACCCATTTGAAACTCTTTACATCTGAGGGCTGTATCAATGAATATAGTCCAAGTCTCTATTTCATTTTTTGTTTGCCGAGTCACCTGGCATGGTAACTGAGAAGTGTGCACCTTCTTTACATCACAGCTTTGCTCTCTCTTCTGTATTCAGCCACCACAGACACCACAGGAAAGTCACAAATGGAGAATTGCTGATTGACCTCCTTTCGAATGCTTCTTTGTGAAACAGTTTTGTTCTGCCACATTAGTTTGTGTTTTTTTTGTGCAAGTACAGAGATTGTCACATCAGTGCAAAGAATTGGGATGCATGAGAGGAGACACCATAGAATGTGAACTCCCACTGAATGTCAATAGGCAGAGTAAAGGCGTGGTTAATGGTATGGCAGAGAAAGTTTTGGTCCATTGCATGTCATTTCTAAAGAAAAAAAAAAGTAGAACAAAAACACCAACACACAACTTATTGTCACAGTAGCTATCTGGTGATTACAACATTCAAAAGTAGTTAGTTAGTCTGTCATCTTTTCAGTGAATTAGATTAACTGTGACACACCTCCTTGACAATAATTATGCTTTACTACGACAAGAGCAAACTCAGCAGCGCATGCCCTCTTTAGAAAAATCAAGCTGAAATTTACGACATCACTCTGTGTGTGCACCCTGCAATAACGCAGATGGTGCAAAGCAGCTAATGGTGGGTTTTATTTTTCTCAGCACTTTGCATCATATAATTGACCCTTTTACTGTAGATCTACGAGGAGATGAGCTTGAAGTCCCAGAATTAAAGAGAGAGGGAAGGAGGAAAAGAAACATATTGCAGTGAGAGAGACCAAACCATTTATTCTTGTTTACATATTGTCCTTGAGTAGATATAGGTCTGGGGCAGGCATTTTATAATAGAAAGGAGGTAAGGAAGAGAGTGGGAAACAAGAGGAGAAGCAAAGAGACACTGGAGGAGACACAGACAAGGACAAAAATCAACAGGAACTACACAGTGTGTTGTTCTTGAATAGAAATACAGGGAGAGAGGATATAACTTTTGTATTTGGTAGAATGCAGCTGTGGGAACATGTAGGTGAACTCTGTGCAAATTTGATGCCAGGACAAAAGTAATACATGAAAAGAGCTACTACTCGTCAGGGAAAAGTAGATTAAGTGGTGTCATTTGGAATGGGATAGATTAGAATAGGTTGAACCAGAAATATGGTTTCTTCTCTCACTTCTAAAATAAGAGACAAAAAGGGGTGCTGGACGATAAGTGGAAGGGATTTTTAATAAAGCAGCACAGGCAGTGAAAGATAAGAGTATAAGAAATGACCAGAGTCTTATGTCCTTTAAAGGATAATTCTAGGTTGTGTTGATAGCTCTGGCCATCATTTTTATTGGTTGTGGTTATTACTTCTTATAATAAAATGTGTGACATTTACATTACATTTAACTTTTGTGTGGACTAAACAAACAAGATGAGATTGCTTGTTTGAGCTCTGGTATATGGATTTTATGGTGGATTTTTACAATTGGACAGAGTGAGGCTAGCTGTTGTCCCTGTTCGCTGTTGTTTGTTACACATAAAGAAAAAGCAAACATTGTATTCCTGGCTTGAGTTTGTTTCCAACCAGACTTCACATCTTGCCCCATGTGACTTAATTTTAGACATGTTGAGGCAGTATATTCCTAAAAATTTTTTGGAGAGAAAGTAGTTTAAATCTAATTTAACTAGTTTAAAAAAATGTACCATAATGGTAAAAGTGACTTGGAATGTGTGTTAAAGTGTTAAAAGCACTTTGTCAGATTTCAGCACTTAGCCCATGTAGGCTGACAGCAAGGCGGTGTGTTCACACCTGTTTTCCAAGGTCATAACAGTTTACATCTTTTTTTTATGGATCAACCAAGTGGAACAGCTCCTTCTGTTTTTTTGTTTGTTATTGACAGATTGAAATTCCATGACATTTTGTCAGTACTTTATCCTAAGCGTTCATCCAACTTTTCATTCAACTATTATTTGCTTCTGGAGCACACAATGACCTCTGGGTGATGAGATATTGTCATTGTTCAGTCTCTCACGTTGTGGGCATACGCTGCTTACTTTTCATTATGGTCCAGAGAGATAATACCACTCGACAAACCCTAACCGCCCATCCCTTGGTTTGCTCTCATCATTATCAAAAGTAGTGATTGTGCTGCCTTTGCCTCCTCCCTTTCTTGCCCTCGTCTCACCCACTTTCACTCTCATAAGAGGCGTTCTTTGCACTCAGCCATAGGCCATTAAAATTGTCCCACAGCAATAAGCTTTTGTCTGTGTGACCAAACAGTTGATGCTTGATAAGCGTAATCCTGGCCTGTGTTTTAGTCCTCTCAATGGTGCTATGTGGGCTGCGAGGCCCTTCACAAAGCAGCTAGTGCTAAATTGCTCACTCTTGCTTGCCTTTTGTCTCTGGATTTGTGAAGCACTTTGAGCTGTTTTACAGTTCTGAGGGCAGTGGCCTTTGTGGGATGAAGTTTACTGACGGCTGTGTTTTGTAGCTGAAATGACCACACAAAATCAGGACATGGACCAATTCCAGTTCACGTGTAAGTAAATCAACTACTGATTTTGTTGTGTTTAAATAGTTTGAATCAATTTAAATTAAATAAAGTTTGATTTTGAATTCACATTGTTATAATAGTGCAATAATATACAGTATAACAATGCAAAATAGTCCTTTTTCAAATTGGTGCAAATTAGTCTATAGCTAAGATGAGTGGACATTGGAGAGGACTGAAATATGGAATAACTTCACAGCTACTAAAACCACTATTTTTAAATAAAATGAATTAAAGACAATTATTGGTGCCATCTCCCCTCATCATTTGATGGATAATGTAATGTATCCTCTGTGTCTGTCTGTCTTGAGTGATTTCAACACGTTTAGTTCCTTGGGGTTTGGAATAAACATGTCTTTCAGTCACTACTGTTGTCCCCTAGCAAGAGTATGGTCACCCACATCTAACTAGCTTTAGCCACAATCCAATTAATCGCATTAGCACTGAGAGGGGAAGCAGCCAAGTTGGATTAATTGGCCTGCACTATGCAAAGCAGTAACAGGAATTCAATATCAAAGAGGGATAATGAGTGATTACATAAACATTTCACTCACAGTATAGCAAGAAATTATCTTAGGGAAAGTGTGTGTTCATGTTTCAGTTTGAACTGACTGTCTACATTTAACAATAGCTGAAATACCAATTTCTTATTTTCTTTCTGTGTGAGGTGTCAAAGGATGTAAACATTCTCCACCATCAGTCACTCCCCTATTTGTGCAGACCTGAGCCCTGCTAATGCATCCCACATGTCCCCTCTGGGCTCCCATACATCAGTCCTTGACCCACAGGAGAGGTTCAGGAAGGAGGGGTCATTTATTATTTAGATGTCTACAGGGGTGGGGATGAAGTAGGAATTCTCATAAGGTGTATTTTTTTCTGAATGCTGAATCTGCAAGAACACATTTGGGTTAATGTGGCTGTTACAGATCTACTAGAGTGAATTCCACTGTGGAATATGAGAACCTCAATGTGAGCTTCTTTTGTTGAGAAAATCACATATGTTTTGCATGTGTAAAAATCCAACAAAAGCATTATGTTTAACCATATTTTTGAAAATACTTGAATTTTGATATTTTTTAAAAATGTTTTTTAATGTAAGGAATTAGGACAATAACTGGAAACGTTAGGTTGGTTTCATTACCATTTTTTAAATGTAAATCTCACATTGGGTAAAAATGTTAAGTAAAAATTCCTCACTTACTACAGATGGCATGCCAATTGTTTAACTTTTTTTAATACAATGTAAATATTCATAGCCCATGCAGTGCACAACCTTGTCATCGGTGAACAGTCTGTTGTATGATCAACAAGCTTGTGTTGAAAATCATGGCACAGCTACAGCCCAAAAATGTACCTAAATATCTGGCAAGTGCCTGGAATAACAGAATGTTGTGAATAACTTACAATGAGGTGTATAAAATAAATAACCAGTGAGTTTATTTTGACCAGTCTCTTGTGCTTCTCAACCAACCTTGGTTATTTCAAAAGGTTGCACATTCATCAACAGTGCTGGCAGAAAAAGAAAGGTCAAGGTTGATGTTCTTCTTGTTTTTTTATTTTTTGGATCCATCAGACAGATAATGGAAAACACATAACTGGATACATATTCTATCATAGAAAAACACCTGTATTAAGCAGGGAATGGATAGCAGATATACTTGGCAAGTGCAAATGGACAGCAGATGTATCACCATGATCTTCCAAACAGCATTAGGTTGCAGACAAAAATATGAAAACAAACAATCCAAGGAAGAAAAAAACCACACTGTTAGAAATATTGAACAAAACTTGGGTTAAAACTGTTTGACTTTGGAACAAACTATCACTAACTAGTCACATTAACACTTCAGCCAAGCAACATAGAACGGATACAGTTTCCCCTGTATGCTCACATCTAAAAATTAACATAAAACTCAACAAGTAAACAAGCATGGCACTGCCACCTCATTTCAATTAATGAATGAAACATTCCTTAATTCATTGCCAGTGTTTTTAAATGCCTCAGAATCAGAACAAATGCAGATCTTACTGAGGAGAACAGACATACATCAACTGCTGCTAAATACGTTTACCATCTACACACAGAGAATTAAACTACAGCCCTGATATATAGAGCTTTTCATCTGTCTCTCTCTAAATATGTAAAATTCATATCTTTCAGCTATTTATACTTTTTTTATATTTGCATATTTTATTATATATTTAAATTGTGTCCTTCATTTAACACCTTACATTTAATTCATCTTTATTGTTTGTTGTCATTGCTTGTTTCCTGTATGTATCTAGTTTTATGTATAATGCTTTGGCAATATTGTAAGTACACACAATCATGCCAATAAAGTACTTTAAATTGGAAATTAGAATGTCTTCCAGGAGGGAGTAGTAGCACTGAAATTGTTTTGCTTGTAACATGATACACTCGAGAGTAAAATGCTTATGAACCCACTAAGAGACAGTGGGGAGACACTGCTGGTACAAATATCAATGGGGAAGCAGCTGTAACGTCCCCCAACAGGCTGTGGATATATTTTTTGTCATGTACGTACTTTTGGTAATTGTGATGACGGCTAGAAATGACATACCTGGGCTCCAGCAGCCTAGGAGTTCATTTTGTTCATCTCATCTGGCCTGTGCTGCTTGTTGCAGCTTGCCCTAAAGCTGTATTGGGTGTGGTATCGGACAAGTTTTACGAGTACCAGTATGAGTGCATGAGGGTAGTAGGGGTGTGCGATATATATTGTCTACGATAGTATCGTCATTGTTCTAATGATGTGCCAGCTAAAATTATGGAGTATGTCACTCACTTCAAAAAAAGGAAAAAAAAGAAAAAAGAAAAGAAAACAGTAATGTGCTGTCATTCTGCCGGACAGAAGCGGCTCTGCGCTCCGCTAAAGATACACTTAGAGCCTATTTTTGACAGAAGCCGCTTCTTTAGAGTTTCTGAAAACATTCAATCCACTGATCACATAGTGCGTCTGTTATACTAAACTTTCAGTAGGAGAAACACCTGGGTTTTTTCCTGCTTTCCTACCCTGTATGCGAAACACAGCTAGATATGAAATAAAGGAAGGATCAATTACATTTTTTAAAAATTAAAACACAGCCACAAATCTTTGATCCATGTTGTTCATAACAACTTAACTGCAGACACTGTCTGTAGGTTACAGCTCAACACAGTAGGAAGAATCTATAGACAGAAAAGAAAGCATTTAACTATAAAGACACATAAGCACCACAACAAGTCACTCACAGTGGGTTATCACATGGTGCAGTATGAATTTCCTTTAAGGTTAAGGTTGATTCTGAAAACCTAAAAACACTTTTAAGTTTTGAGAATGATATATTTTGCAGATTTTGTTTTCATTTTATTTAGGTTAAACAGGCCATTCAAACTGTGCAATAAACACACTTAAAACACAGCCTGTTAATCACAAGCAAACTAAAACAGCACATGAAAGCATAGTACCAGAAATACATACTGGTGTATGATATTGCAGGTACTGCGACTTAATCGCCAGTGATACATCTTTTATTCATTATACCGGCAATATAGCCTCACAGGTCTTAGGTGCCTGGTGGAGCAGCCATGTAATTTACTGAAAATATAACTCTTCGGATGCAACAGTGAAGTCATATTTTCCGATTGTTAATTGCATTGTCTGACACCCTCAGTGTATCAGAGACTTCCAGGCCCTCTTTATATATACAAAGACTTAACCTCGGACAACTTGCCAATGTGATTTGCATCATCCTTTCTCTCTAGAGCCATTTCCCTTTAAGATGTTTCTGAAGTAAAACTGCTTAAAATGTCATGGCTGCAGTGTCTTGGGGTGATGAGTCTCAGATGGTTGCACTCAGGAGCATTACAGAGCAAATATGAACCAAGTCACTCAGAAACACTGCTGCACACATACAGGCATGCATGCACACCCTAGCTAAAACTAAAATAGTGTATTTGTAATTCTTGTCCAAATAAAGAATAATGAACAGCTTCATATGCCTTTGGGGGTATAACTACATTAGTCATTCTGAAAAATGTATTTGTTTTTTTTATGGCTTATATATGTGCTTTCCTTTAGAACTTACCCATTGTTTATTCTCAGGCCTAACTCACACAAAGGCAAAGGTTCATGCATGTCATAGGTTTTCTAATTAAAATGCTTATAGCTTAATCCATGTAAGTACATAATTAGTTTTTATTACAGGTTTACACTCTTTTCCATCCAATTAATGGAATAAATCTACAGTGCTGTGAAAATATATTTGCCCCCTTCCTGTTTTCATATTTGTCACACTTAAATGATTCAGATCATCAAACAAAATGTAATATTACACATAAGATAACCAGAGTAAATACAACTACATACTATCATTGTCCACATTTTTTGGAAAGCCGAGTTCTATTTTACTTGCCACACCCAGGCCTAATTACTTCTCAGACCTGTTGAATCAAGAAACCACTTAAATAGAAGATGCCTGACAAAGTGAAGCAGACTAAAGTCCTGAAAAAAAGTCATTGGCATGTATGGTCTGGAAGGGTTCCAAAGCCATTTCTAAGGCTTTGGGACACCAGTGAGCTACTCTGGGAGCAATTATCAACAAAAAGGGAGAAAACTTGATGAGCCTTCAAGAGCACATCGACGAATCATCTAGGAGGTCATAAAAAACACCCAGAACAACGTCTAAGCTTTGCAGCTTTAGGACCTGGTGACTTGCCATAATTGATGGAACCATGAATTCTGCACTCTACCAGAAAATCCTGAAGGAGAATCTTCTGCCACTATGACGTCAAGCCGAAGCGCACTTGGGTTATGCAGCAGCACAGTGATCTGAAACACACCAGCAAGTCCACCTCTGAATGACTCAAAAAACTAAATTAAGTCTTTGGAGTGGCCTAGTCACTCCCTAGTTTAAGTCCGGACTTAAATCCAATTAAAATGCTTAAACAGGCCCTTCATCCTCAAAAATCCTCCAGTGAGGCTGAATTAAATAAATTTTACAAGGAAGAGTGATATGAATAATCTAGGTGTGACAGCACTGTACACATATATCAAGGCTAAGATAGTGATGACAATATATGTGAGACTTTATATTTACAGTTTGTCAGACCATAAGCCATCTGGTCACTTCTAGCTGTTACACTGACTTGGACATGGACAAGTCAAAATTCAGAAAGAGCCACTGCCTCTGTAAATAGTTGATCCACAGATTCCACATTAAACTGGCCAACTTGCTTACTTGGGACCATAAGCTTTTAGTGTTTAACAACATAGCTTATGGTGGAATTAACTAATCAAGTTGCTGTCAAACTAGGTGTGTAAGACAATGTGAATGAGCTGCAATAAAACATCTGCCACATAGTGGATGCTGCAATTTAAAATACTACACAACATGCATATTTTTTCAACACAACGGGCCGGCATTACACTCCTGCTAACCTCGGCAGTGGCACTGACATGCTTTATAAATGAAGCTAGTGTACTGTTGACATTAGCTGAAAGACAGCTCAACAACAGTAGGGAACTAGTGCCTTTGGAAAAACATCCTGCAGGATTCGTATTGAAACATGCCGAATGCTTATTTTAATGAATTCTGTTTCTGTGAAGACAATAAAATACTTTTTTTTAATTTTTTTATTAAACACCACTGTGAACAGTGGACAGAACAGTCACACACAGTTACCAATGTGAGGTTATCTATGAATGTGTATTTCACTGTAAATTCAAGAGGATGAACATTGTAAAATTATTTGTTTTTCTTTGTTTGTGGAAAGTCACATACAACACTCAACACTTGAAATTAAATTACAGTTGACTTTTCCTGCTAGATATTCAGTTCCACACCCTACTATTTACGGTATGCTTTAAAAAATTGTAGTGAAAATAAGATATGCAGCATAGATAAATATAAAGGCTTTTATTCTGGGAATTCTCACAAATCTGAGGTCACAGTTTAGCTGTGGATAAGAAGCAGAAAGTTAAGCAGATGCCCTGTGAACTCCTTCGCTCTGCTTCTTATTCTCCCAGGGTTTACTGAGGGAGGACTGTAACAAGTTCTGTACTGATAGGAAGCAAGTGTGTGGACCGAAGGGCAAAATCAACTAAAACCGTTTGATCTCCCTACCAACTGATTTACATTTGTGTAACATAGTCACAACGAAGAGGGGGCAGGGAGAGGGAGACAGAGAGAACTAAATGAAGTCCAGTGTCTTGCATATGCCTCATTCTTTCTCTTTCCTTTTTGTCTTTTGTCTGTCTTTATTTATGTCTCCTTGTCTGTCTGTCGTCTCTGTCCCATCACTTTCTGCTGAATTCTTCTCTCTGCCTTTCTCCTTCCATTCTTCATTCTCTGTTCTTATCCCTGAAGGGTCTCCATCTTATCTCTGAGATAAGCTGAGCTGCCACAGAAACACACTGGTCTTCATCTGTATCTCTTCCTCCCTTCTGGCTTTAGGGAGGCACATTTGGGAGGATAGATGCAGTTTAATGAAGCATTCTGATTGTGTGCATGTGTGGCACCAAATCACTTTTTACTTCCATTTATACTTGGCAAATTAAGGGAGGTGCACGTGCACACCTGACAACATTATAAACCTCTGTGGTCTCCAATCTATGGGCCCCTTTGGATTCTACATCAACAGTTTCTTGTTCAAGGAATTCATTCAAAACTTTTTAATGTAGTAAATAGCCCTTGTGTGTTTACCTCATGAGACATAGTATGCCCAAAAACATGCAGCACATCCAGAGTGTAAAAACTAATTTAAATTCACAGTTATTTTGTTGTTGTCCTTACCATAAATAAGAGGAAAATATAATTTCTTGGCTGTATTCCTGCATACTGTAAGTTCTCCTCATTCATCACCTTGTGTTCTCTCTTACATTATGAACACA
>OMLM01014569.1:0-14766 GCA_900302695.1 Helostoma temminkii
AACAGCTTTACTTGTCGCGGATGGATGTGAACTAAAACTTACCGGTGTGAGTTCTGAGATGTGCCTTCAGGTGTGAGCTCTTGGTGTACGTTTTTCCGCAGCCAGCGAAGGTGCAGGTGTGCGTCGCCGTGCGCTTCCGTGGCCATGTGCGCCGCCCTCTCTTGGGTTTGGATTCCAGCATCTCGAGGGGAGAAGAAGGCGGTGTGAGCATCACCCTCTGTGCGCCTGGCTGCAGGCTGAGACCTTCATCGTACAAGCCAAAGGCAGTGTGGGGAGCGTGGTAAGGCATCTGCATGTGGGGAGCCTGAGGGTGGTGTGTGAAAGCCGCCGGTGTGTGATATTTCTGAGGGAAGTTCATGGGCTGGCACAGTTGTGCCTGGCAGTCCGAAGCTCCCTGGTCATCGGGACTGAGAGGCGGTGTCATGTTGCTGGCTGCCCGGGGTGAGATGGCCACCCGGGGCTGCTCGAAGGACATCATGCACGAAACGTTCCCTTCTTGCTTGATTTTGCTGCAGCTCTGAGGCACCATCCCCAAAACGGGTCCGTAACTGTCCATGGATGGCTCCACTTTGATGGTGTCCGGGCGGGGAAAAGGCGCAGAGTTGACATAAAATCTCCCCTGAACGCCGGGGTTGCGCGTAATGCCATAGTTGTTGGTTCCTTCGGAGCGCAGCAGTTCTGTCATGAGACTGGCGCCATAAGGAGGCGGTGGGGAGCGGTGGTCGTCTGCTGGATAAGATGGCACCGAGTTTCCCGTTGTGTACATGCTGGGGTCAATTGTGCCCACATATTCCGCCGTATTTTCTGAGCAAGTTGTGTTGGCGAGAATAAAATCCAGATCCAAATAATTACTCAGATCCTCGTCGTCCTTTTTGCAGTGATTGTCCACGTTGTGTACCATTTCAAGCATGGAGCAGCTGGTGGGGACTAGTTTGTCCATATCTCCTTTCCACTTCTGAAAGAACAAAAAGATATTATTTGATATAAGAATTACCATGTTGATGTAAAACTTCAAAACTCTTGTTACACCGCAGAATAAAAACAGTAATATAAATTGTGCTTTTTATTTTCTTAATCTCAGGGGAAAAAATGTTTTATTCTTTTTACCCAAAGCAAATAAATTAGTTCGTAAAAATAGCCTGGAAAAAAAATGTCATTCTAAAGCAGGTGAAACAAAGTGCAATTTACGCATATGCACAGATTTAAAAGCCGAATAAGAAACTTACGTTTTCCCACTGGTTTGAGAATGTCGAAAATGACGGTAGCATCACTCCAGATAAGGCCATCGTTTGGTGAAATAAAAACTATCTCTTGTTAAAGTTACGTCGTGTTGAACTCCAGCCGCGCCAGAGTCTGTGCGCCTATTTCACTGTCTCCGCTCCACAGCTGCGCTCTAAAGACATGAACAAGTATAAAAGTGGTAGGAGGTCCTCCAGCCTTATAACCCTGAAACTCGAGTCCTCCCGACCAATTGTGAGAGCTCAGGAAACAACGTAAAGTCTGTCAAATTTAGCTCATATAAAGCAGCTCCTGCAGGCAGCTGGACTCAGTGCGCTCTGTGACAGTCAGCGCAGCGTAGAGGAACCTATAAAGCTAAGCCCCTCCCCCACACGCTGACGCAAATACTCACAGACCAGCCCACCTGAGGCAAGACTTGGAAAAAATTTGCAGGCAAACTGCACACACACGTATAGCAACCATAGATATTTGGGTAATAGAGTGAAAAGAACAAGCGCAATGACAGACGGTGCCGGAGGCCAAGACGCACAAACATATTTGAAAAGTGTCAGTTCTTAAGTTATCACCACAACATAAAGTATAAATAAAGGTGTTATAACGATGGAAGAAATGTGACTTTTGTCTTTTAACTTATGGCATCTGCCACAAAATCATCTATTATCAAATCAAACCATTGTATTATTTATTATATATATATATAAATCATGCTTGTTGTATTTATTCAATGCGAATGTTTCATGTCAATTCCTGCACATTAATAAAAGTACATGTGTTGATTTTTTCTCCTCTGCAAAGCCACAGACGCAATTCTCAGTTCTCTACACGTTTTCCAATTGGTGTTTATACAGCCTTTGTATGGTAACAATACCTGAGTCGGCAATAAAGCAATAAATGCTATAAAGATGGATACAGTCTCAGGTGTGTATGTGCTGCTGCCTCCACCTGTTCGCTGCGTCTCGCTCTCGGCTCATTATCATTAATGGAAGATGGTTTTGTTCTCTCACAGCAGGCTTGTCCAAACAGGCGCCAGGATTGTCTGAAACGGTTTTCATGGCCTTTTAACGCTCTAACCACTCCTGATGTAAACATGATTTAAGGTAACGTCCCATTCAGGTGTAAATGAAGGATGGGGCTGCTGCGGTGTCGATTGGGGTCAAATTTACATTACAATTCTCGCCTTCTTCGCTGTTTCTGCTGCTGGGCCTGGTTTCGGACCTGGAGACGGACAGATACTTTTCTCTGCAGGAATCCTCTGGCTGCGAGGTCATCAGGCCAACTGTAGCTCCTCACGTTGGATCCTCTTGAAAGCCTTAAAAAAATGTATTCTTTCTAAATGTAAAGCCTCTAAGCTGAACTTGAATGTTTTCATTCCTTTGACTGCTGTTTACACCAAAAATAAGAAATCCTCAGCCAAATGAAACATCATTATGTAACATTTTTTATTAACATTAACATTAATTCAGTTTTATTGAATAGATTGATAGAAGGATACAGTAAATATTAGATAGATAGATAGATAGATAGATAGATAGATAGATAGATAGATAGATAGATAGATAGATGGTTGTGGATCTGTACTATATTATATGCAGATAGGTTTCATGTACATAGTAGATATAGTGGAGTCACAGAACAGTGTCTCTAAATTGTAAGTAGTAAATGTGCTTGATTATTTCCCATCATCTACTAATCCAGATTATATCTTATTCCAAACCGCTTCTGCAACAGGTACAGTAAATATTGAAAAAGTACTGAGCTCAGCTCTTCACGATGGACGCATCACCTGTCATCGAGCAGTCATGATAGGTTTCCACATCCTGATCCCTGATCTGTGCTGTGTGTTCAGTGGAAAGTGCGTCACACGGCAGGAGTCCAGTAAGGCAGGAGAGGAAGTGTGTTTTCAGCGGCAGCAGAGCAGTCGGCCTGATGTCTGAACCCCTGACCGCTGACTCTAACCTCTGCCCTTGTGCTGATGTCTCCTCTGCTCCGCTACCAGTGAGAGTGAGAGCACTTGCACTTCCCTCTTGCTGAGCCACCTTCCTTTAACGTTTGTAAAAATACTCCAAAGTTGGAATTTAAGGAACTTAAATATTAAACTTAACATTTATATGCAAAGAGCATTGCAAAGATCCGTTATTCTTTTAGATTAATACATTTAGAAAACATCACATCCAGATGCACATCGCTAAAGCTCATATATTTATCGTTGCCACAATTGGACCAAAAATTGAAATCTAAAAATGACAATTAATATGTGGAGATATGTGCAGGACAATTTCTGACTACAAAAGCTGAATCTGGAAAAAAATGGAGTTGGTTAAGCCTTTAACATCCCCACCAAGAAAAAAAAGCATTGGGAAAGTTTTTCTGTGCATGTTGTATATCTTTGGGGAAATAATAACAACAATCAATGGTTTTATACTATATTTTTCTGTATATGTTTATCATATATGCATTATGTGCTTTTTTTGAGTGATACAGATGGCTCAATAAAGTTCAGAGCATTAAAAATAATAATAATACACTGATATGCTGCACCAAACAGTTGAGCAGAACAATAAAGGGTTAAGAAAAGACAGGGATTAAACCATCACTCCAATTAAATCACTAATGATTAGACTCTTCTACCAACTGGTTTACATGTCCCAATTATTACTTGTAGATAAGGGATCATGTGCTAAAGACTTGTAGAGACAGGATCAAAGTTTTGAAACACAAAAATATTCCACAACAGAAGCTCGTCACAGACTTTAGTAGACAACTCTGCACCTGTTGGATTCAAATGTCAACCTGAAAGGACTAAAACATTTTCACTTGAGCAGTTAGAAATCATGTGAAACTGCTCACAATGTGCTCTGCTCTATGCAGAGCAGCAGATGCACGAGAAAGGCAACAATGAAAGCTGCAGTTGGCAGGTCTGGTGTTTCCCTGAAGGGAGAACGCAATAACTCGCATGACGTTCAAGAGACAGGTTTGTATTTCATTCTGATCCGTCACTTCCCTCGGAGAGGTATACGTACCCGAGGAGAGAATTTTATTTCGGCAAATTGGGGGAATGTTCGGGGCCTCAATGGGTGGGACACGTTTGTGAGTGCAGCAGTACACATAAAAACACTGTGGAGGTTTCAGAGATTTGAGAAGTTCATAAAGGAGTAGTGCGTAATTGATCGCCGTAGGGAAATTCTCCTTTTTCTTGACCTCAGTAAGGTCACAGGTCAGAAATGGGACAAACACCTTGGAGCTAGTTTGGATTACTAGCCCTCTGCAGATTCTTGACCCTGTGTCCTTTAGTCAAAACACTGTCTCCCAAAACTGAGCTGTACATTTGACTTTCCCTGCAGAAGACGAACAGAGGAAACCATATGTATTAGTGTTGAATGTGGATGAGCAACATTTCTAGCGAAGCCTCAGAAAATCTCTTTCCCTGAATTAAGCTTTACACAATACTTTTACCATTGGGCAACATGGGCGTCATTTCACAATTGTAAAGCTGCTGACTTGTGTTTGCAGCTAAGTTACAAAGTTATCAACAAGTAATCAAGTTGTTGATGAGTAATGGCATTGTTGACATGCCTTTACACTAGTGACAGTAAGACTTATTCTTTAAAATGTTTTGTTTTCTTAATGCATTTGTTCTTACAAAAACTTTCCCATGAAGATTTTTAAGTGTTAACGATGTCGACTACTTTAAGCATTAGCCTCTGGATAGACTTTTTTTTTTTCATTCACGGTAATTTGTTTTTTATTTTAATTTTGAAATATCATATCAGTAAAGTAAATCAGAAAAAAAGATATTGCTATTTACAAACATAACTTCCTATTCTCACTCCACCCAAAAACAAAAATAAAAGAGTGAACCAAAATACACTGTCTTTCTTAGAACTGAAGCAAAAAAAGAAAGATGGTACAGGTCTGCAAGAAAGCTCCTCATGCTTCCACTTATGCATTGCAATCGTTCATTGTTCAGAAAACCATATAGCACCTTAAAATTTCATAAACTATAAAGTTTTTGTCAGGATACAAACAGCAACCTTGTTTCCATGGATCTGACACAGAGCGTGGGTTACATGGCTTGTTGTATAGATGTACTGTGCATTTCATTTTCTCCATGATGAAACCTAATGAGTTGTTTTTGAGCTGTCAGTGAGATTAATACAGGCGTGCATCATGTCTCAGATTTGTAAGCGTTCCGTCACTGCGGTGAGCATTTGGACACATCAGCTCTGCCTCGTGTTGCACACTCTGCTAGCTTCCATGGAAAAACAGCGTGTAAGTGTGAGTCGGGCCTGCATGGGATGTCCTGACTGAATGAGAGTCAGTGAGAGTTTGAGAGTGATCGGGATCCTGCCTCATGCTTATATAGCCCAGTTATTTTTATCCACCCACCCCTTGCTTATTACAGCGTTTCCCCTCGGACCACTCAGGAAACACGTTTGGCTCCTTTTCCTGCTCACACGCGGCCAGATTCAAACAGAATCAAAGAATGATAGCATTGAGACTCACCATCCCCCCTGTAGGAAAAAGAAGGGGGGAGAAAGATGAGGGGAGGGGAGGAATGTTTAGCAGAAAAGGTTGGCACGCGCCAACGGGGTGACATTCAAAGAGCTGGCTCCAGTTCTGGTCCAATTACAGAAACCCTCAAACATTTGTTAAAAAAACAGCACAGGGACACGGCAGACAGTTTGAACACACAGCACTACCTGCTGGGAGCATTCAACAAGGGTTCTTTAGTGAATTAACATAACTAAAGAACAGTTGAGTTTCACTGATAAAGATAACTGTCACCAAACAGAGTTACCAGTAACCTACAGTATATACAGTAGTTAACCGTGCTGCACTCATTTGAATAAAGAGTTGCATGACACTGCCTGGTTGTTTACATTGTGGAGATGTAAGAGTAAACCAGTTGATACTGAGGAGAGACTGACTCACCTCCCTCCAATTTTTTTACCACAAAGATAAACATAATTTCAATATTTACTTGTGTCGTTTTTGCAGAAACATCTGGTGGAGAACAGCGACTTTAATGGATCAATTTATTCACTAAATTGTTATACTTCTTAAAATAGCATGAATATACAGTTCTTAAACATGGCTAGGTCAAATACTGGGAGGTGTTTCCACTATTCCACTATTTTGTACCACCAATTTTATAATTAATGGTAGACTAAACATCAGAAAACCACGGACCAGCACCAGGACCATAAACTATACAATGAGTGCATACCAGTACCATAGAATCAAATAAAAGCTTTCTCCTCTCTATACGGAGAAAACTTTATAAGGCAAGAAACATTCAATCTGCATTTTGTTTGCTACCCTATCCAAGGAATAAATCAGTTTAATTCTTCACATAAACTACTGAGGTGAGGCTTTTGAAAACAAAGGGTACATATTGGTTCCCTGCTGCTCACCACAGCACCTCTGCATTAAAACAGCCAGTGTCTGGCTTCCACAGAACCCAAACATGTGTCTCGACAACCAGCGTAGCTTTCAGCAAGTGTTATGGAAACCCACCTTTTAAAAATATGCAACTCACTCTGGCTAACATGGCAGGAATAATGGCTACATGTGGATATAATTGAGCCAGTGGAGCACCAGTGGGGATGGGCCCCAATTTATTAGCTGTTAACACCAGGAATCACACTGGTCCCACTCGTCACACCACACACACATGGCTTCACTGACTGTGAAAATGTTGTTTTTTTCTCTCCAAAGTGCTAAGAAAGGTGCTTTTTATTTGATAAATGAGAATGGGCAGGCTCTAAGGGACTTGAAGTGGGCCACTCTGAAGGTTCTGGAACATTTTCAGGCCAATCTTTGGACACATGACAATTACCAGGGTCAATGCACATTGTGAACTACTGGGAATATGTGGTGTGCTTCAATATTTTTGACATTTTGTAACTTTCTAAGCTATAGTTATGTGAGGAAATGTATACCACTCTCATGTTTGTCACAAAATATGAAGCTGTGGCTAGAAAATTATTAGCTTGGCTTAGCGCAAAGACTGGAAACAAGGAGAAACACCAAGTATCGCTCTGTCCAAAGGTAAAAAATCCACCTACAAGCACCTATAAAACTCACTAATTAACATATTATTTTGTGATTATTTAATCTTTACAAAATCCTGCAAGTGTTCAAAAACAAATTTCTGGTTTCACAGTTGAGTCAGGCTAAACGTCTACCCCCATTTCCAGTCTGTGTGCTTTGGTAAACTGATCAGCTTCTGGCTGTACTGTATGTAGTGTACAAACACTAAAATGGCTATGCTGACTATACTATTATTTGCCTTCTTGTCAAGAGATAGACAGATTACTACTCTGATGTTTACACACTAATTATGTAGCTAGAGCTACAGCACCCTCTTAGCTTAGCTTAGCACAAAGACATGAAACGGGGAAGCAGCTGAGTGTGATGACACTGTACAAAATAGAGCCTATCCTGCCAAATGATGGGGGAGGTCTGTATTTTTCCTCAGTGAGGTACTACAGCCTCAGACTTGCACATTTAAACATGCCGATCTAAACTGTGCCAGCTGTTCAAATAGCATAACCCTAGGCTCGACACAGGTTCTCCATTGAAAGCACGGTCTGCTTGATTGAGTGATCCAGTCTGCAGTGCACTTTACAGCATACACACCTCAAAATGGCGACATTTGTAAAAAGGCTAATAAAAACATTCCTGGAGCAAAGAATGCTCCAGGTATTTCCTCCCCTACACCTGGTTACGAGTGCACTCGCCTGTTTTTACAGAACCACACGCTTTGGATACTGCTCTTGTACTTGTGAATGGTGTGGTGTTTTGCTAAATACATGACATTGAATGCAAAATCCCCTCGACCAGGGCCAAAGCCAGATTCCAGCCCATACTACCAGGAACTTATTAGTGACCTGTTTGGGAAATTAGTGAGTTTGAATGTGATGGTGAAATGAAAGGAATTACGTAGTGAGTGTCAGTGTATGAAAGTCAGCGGGAGGCAGTGACAGGTCATCAGCTGAAGTGTCATGTGCAAAGGTCAAAAGGTTGTTATGTGTCTGTGTCAGTTAGAAGCCTAGTGTAGGACGTGACAGATCTACAGCAGGATTGTGGCTAAATGTGTGTGACAGGAGCTTATCAACCTCAGGAGAAGGGCCTCGTTGGTCATAAGATGTTTCATGTTCGTCTTTATAGTTTCTAAAGGGGAATTCCACTGATTTTACTCACTCAGCTAGATTCACTTGTCATTCTGTACAAACTGTACAAAGTTTATCTTCTCAGCTTGCAACACTAAGCCCACGCCACAACTTGGACTTGTCGGGGGTGACCAGTTTATATTCACATGGACCAGATTCAAGAAAGTCACATTCCTGCTCCCTTTTCAATTACTCTGACATCTTCACTCAATGCAGCAAGAAGTGTTTTTGTTTGTTTTATAGTTGAACCTGCAATAACAAATTTTTTATAACTTGGTGAAAACAGCACTGACATGTCATCACTTTATGACAAATCTGTTAGCACTAGAAGAATTTTGACTTGACTTGACTTGACTAAAAGTGCAGGTAAATCTCTGTTGTTTAGATTGTGTCTTTTTTTTTAATATGTCTCATGCGAATTCTAAAAGCAATTTTGTAAATGCAAATTTACCGGAGTACCCACTTAGGAAAATGTAACATAAAATATGTGATAAATTTCAAATTGAAGTTTACAAAACTTTTTAACTGCTGGGATAATAAGAGTTGTGCCAAGTACATACCAAGAAAATCTTATTATAGAAAAATATAAATGTTAAACTGTGACAGAAATCATGAATTAGCCCACAAGTCGTCCAGCGCTAAGTCAGTCAATAACTCATCAGGCTGAGGGGGCACTGAGAGGGTCAGGCAGGTTTCTCTGCACATTACAGATGCTATCTCAAAGGAGTATGAGGACATTAACCCCAAGTCAAACTGCCATAAAACACCCCTGTTTTCGGGTGGGTGAGGGGTGAGAAAGAAGCTGATGGGTGGTATCTAGTATGGTATATTTAGAAGAGCACATTGTGTTAAATCTAATTAAACTATTGTTTGATGAAGAGATTCTTTTTAAATGATGGCTGCACTGTGGGACTCAGCTTGAGAAGAAAAGAGATGACTAAGCGATTTCTGGGTGCAATAAGTGATAAATCTGTATTTTCTGCTTTGGACAGTTAGAACAGTTAAAGGGAGTGTTCAGGTGCTGAGGGTGTATCTGCAACTGAGTAATTTAGATTTTTGGGTTTGGTTGCAAAAAGACATAGAAGATAACAACCTGTGGTTGACAAACAAACGAGATCCGGTGTGTACCGACCATTTGGCACGCGCAACATTCAGATTTTGATGTGTCTGTTTCACTCTTAGCCTGCTGACAGGAATTGGTGTTTGTAGTGTGGTTTTGTCAGCTAACCAGGTGGGTCCACGATGCACACAGCAAATCCACACCAATCATGTGTGAAGTGTGCTACCTCAACGGAGAGAGTGGTTTGCTGAGCCGCATGTCGGTTTCCTTTCCAACTTTCAGCAGTTTCTTTTGTGGCTATGTGCAATCCACTGATGTAACCTGATTTAAAATGTGCAAAAAGTCATTTACAGTTGGAGGTTTTCCATCTATTTAAATATGGTAGTTTTACTACTGTAACAGAACTGAAAATACCCACACACTGCCCAATATAAAGTCAAATACTGCTTTGAAAACTCCCCCACAGAGTGAAGTGAGTCACATCCCTTCTGAAGCTAACTAATTGATTTATTCACTACACCTGGGTTCAATAAATGGCACCAAAGTGCAGGTTACTGGTTCGTTTAACACTTCGACCAAGGTATAATTAACCTACTGTAATGGCTCTGGGGCGTCACCCGACTGGTTAGCTTCAAACTCCCCCTTCTCCTCCAGTGCTCTTTAATAACCTGTATGTCTTGTATCATCTGTGCCTCTTCACTCACTTCCTGAATGGGGCCCACCATTTGTCAGACTGTAATATACGGCCTTTTTTGTGAGGTGGAAATACGTGGGGCTTGTTCTTATCAAAGCCGAGGAGCAAAGGAGTGAAGACAAAACTAATAGCATAGTGTAAATATAGGTTGATGACACCGTGTCACATGAGAATGATGATGATTACAGAAATATATAATTAACATGCACGTCTAACTCATGCTTCAATGCATTTTTTTTCTAATACGTCAAGACAGGGTTAGACAATTTATGAATGGTTATGATTAACAAAGAACTACTGATGTAACTGCTCCACTATGTTATATGACTGAGTCTCTTATTCATCAAGCAACTCTTCCCAAAATATGTGATAATGTTGTACTTGTGTAAGTGTAACACACTGTTCATATACACATACCACCGTGCGCTGTGACAGAGGAAGGGGAAAACCAACACAGAGCAACGCTCACTCCTCAACGTTTAATCCTGTGACCGGGTTTCTGAGATTTCTTTAAGTCAAAGGTCAAAGCAGCTGCTTCTCTAAGTTCATGACCTCCAGAGGGCTTTACGTCTCTACCCCCTCAACCTTGACTGACCACTTAAAACTCACCTGAGCTCACCCTTAAGCATTTATCAGGCCCGTCTTCTTTGCAGCTTAGCTCATCTGTCAGAACCTGTTCTCACCCTGGCTTGTCACGAGACCTGTTGCCTGTGTTGTGCTTTGAGCCGCTGACACTAACCACACAGGTAATGACTGTTCTCTCAATTAATGCTCTTCTTGCTATTGTTCCCATCTAAGCATGTGCAAATGTCAACGTGCCTGGGCACTTCTCCGCAGCAGGACAGGTCACGTACTTCAACCTGTGGCAGGCTGAGAGGATAAACACACTTGATCCATAAATGCATGTGCTGTCATTTGGAAGCACAGCCCATTTTCAAATGCAGCTGCTCTGTTTAACCTGAGGCACAGACAAAGTGCACGAGAATAAGCCTTTGCTTATCTATCTGCCTGGCATATTATGCAATTTAAACATTCTTTGTTAAAGGGATATAGATGTTATGTGACAAAGGCCTGCGCACACGTGAGACTTTCTAATGACAAAAGACAGCTTCTTTGAGGAACTGCATTCCAACACAAATGGCAATCCTTGAAAAATGTGCTCGTTTGAACATCCAGCTGCCTCTAATGCAAATAAAACTAATAAAAATTCAATTTGAGGTGATGGTGGAGCAGTTTTTCTCTCAGTTCTGCTTTAAACTAGCCAGATATTGTTGGTTGTCAGTGTATTTTGAGAGTTAGTATTACAGAGGTGTACTCTGGTTTAATGCAGCTGGTAACCACTTCCTGTTTTTCGAACAGTGAATCTTCTCACAGTTTGGCCATAATTTCCTGAAGTGTGTGTTTCGTGTGTGTGAGTGCGAGCATTTGTGTGTTGTGGGTTAACGCAAGCTGAGGTGGCTTGCATGTTTGCAATGAACAATCACAGTTCCTCTCTACTCTTTGTGGTGCACCTTTTGGAGCTACAAATACTATCTATTTAAAGCTTTTGCAAGAATATATCAATAACATTTGTGTGGCTTTTTGTATGTGTGTGTGTGTGTGTATGTGCAGCCATGCAAATCTCTGTCAGGGTGGTCGATAACGTGTGCAATGGTATAAAATGAACATTCTTTCATTACACATTTTATAGACATTAACAGGTACTGAAGCTTTTTTTTCAACACGCTCAGGAAATTGATGCATTGTTCGCCATTGTGGCATCACGCTGTAGCCTTCCTGCTCAGCTGAAACAGCAACATGTGAGATCTGCCTTCGCATTGTTTCTTGATCGCTGCATCTCTCCTTAATGCTTTGTCTACGATTGGCTCCGCACCGTGGACCTCACACAGACAAGACAGAGATACCACATTCTTGCCTGTTCTGAGGCTGAATGTTGTCTTTCAAAGGGATTAACAAGAACACATGTACACCACTTGTGAATATAATGTGTGGGCCTAAGTGAGTCAAAGGAACTTCTGGGCCCTAATTTGTTTTTGCAGACTCTGATCTCAACTGTGCTAGGATTTACACTCATCTGGCGTTTTTCGCCCTTGCCCCATTGCGTTGCACAAGCCTGACTGATACGCTGTTGGCCAAGAAACACAGTGAAAGGACTTAACAGCTTGTTCGCATGTCTGCTTTTCATACTCTGATGAGGGATTTACAAGCTATCATGTTTCTGACCTTGTAGAAATACTCAGTAAACTCAAAAGCTCTCTGTCAGTTCATTTAACGCGGTAACAGCTCATTATTGCTAATCAAATTTGTTCAAGTTGAAAAACTAGCAAAGAGAAAGGGAAAACAGATAATCTAACAGCCTCATCACGTAGGCAGCCACATATGCCACAAGTTAGAGAAGTGGGCCCAGCTTGTGGGGGAAGAGGTTCCCCACTGGTTTTACACACAGAGATAAACAGCACATTTTGCTGAAAATAGATCCCCTTCATCTGTGCTCGACCTAGAATTTGTGCGACCACATTGAGGGTTTTCTGCCCAACCCTGTTGTTACCTGCTACTGAACAATTGAGGAGAAATCTGAGACATTTAGCCAGTGGAAGCTCATCCTTAAAGGCTGTAATCCACAGCAGCCCCCCAAAACCAGAGGATCTTTTAGTAAAAAATGGACATATCCCTTTTCATCTTGAAATATCCTCCTTGGAGGATAAAATGGGGTTATAATGGAAATGTATGGCAGGGTGTGTCTTGTTATAAGAAACCCACAAATTATGGGCTGGTGGGGAATTGTTTTAATCCAGCAAACCAATTCTGCGGAAACAGAACTGCCATTTTGGAGAAAGGGAAAGAGCCAGTTATTTCCTGAGTCCAGACTGAGACCTAATAGATTATGGGGAAGCTGTGTGGGCCTGCTGGTCTTTTTTAGGGGCTGGGGGACACCACAGCTTCAAGGGATGGATGGTTTTACACGTGCGAGTGTATAAAAATACCTGACAATAAGATTATAAGGCTGATTCAAACAACGTGGCGCTCATAATTAGGGTTTGTTCTTACCCAAATATGGCTCAAATTAATGTGCGTGCTTTTTATTTTTCTTCTCACAGCAGGGAAATGTGAGGAACAGTGATCAAAGATGGCATCTGGCGTATATGTTATTCTTTAAGATTTAAGAAATCAGCTATTTGCTCTGTCCTTCGAGTCATTCTTTTCTAATAATTCACCGCACTTGCTCAGCTAAAGCTTTCATCAAATGTTCAGTCGCAGCAGTGTCCTGGATCATGTTGTGTTTCTGTGGTGCGCTGCTTTTCTTGGAATGTGCACCGGCTCTTTTATTGTTCTGTTTCCTGTGATTTCAGGGGCCCTTTGTCTCTGCGTGGTAACTCACTAATCAGGGAACTCCGTCACTGCGACCCGTCTCTAGGCTGCACTCCCCTGATGTCACCCTCTGTGTAATGATATTTTTGGCTCTGCCCTCATGCCTCTCACAGTTCACTGAAGCAAAGAAAAAAAAAGAGCCAAAGTTGGAGGGAACAATCACCTTTAGGAATGTACAGAGAAGAAATGAGATTGTGGCAGTGGCAGCCGAGGAGGTGGAAGTTCCGTCAAGAGGCATAGTTCCAAAAGTGAAAAAATAACGGTAAATCCCTCTTTCTTCTCACCTTTACATGCCTGTTAGCTCCTGTATGATTTGATATATCACAACCTACGGGATTTAGAGGTAATTTTTTCTCACAGAATGTGTGAGGAGGAACACAAATGCCAAAAAGGTCAGCACTCTGGGTTTCCCCCAACTTCTTTTGCTTAGACTGTGGTTTCATGATGTGTTATGGGATCCATGAAACAACAATGAAACCAGATGTGCTTAGTAATGCGTCCATGTACAGTCTTAGGAACTTTGCAGAAGTTGAGCAGAGGGCACATCGTGTAGTCAGTGTGAGAACTCTGTGCCGTCTAAGCTTTCTGTCAGGTCGTCTGTTCCCTTTTATAGCTCCTCCTAAAATAAGCCCCCTCCCATTGGCTGAGAGCAGTCTGGTCATTGAATCACATCAGGCCAATTAGAGAGTAACACTTCCTTTACTGTGAAAGATGTTTCCTGTTGATAGTAAACGTGTGGCCTGCTGAGGAGAAGAGAAAGGCAGGGGAGGGGGGCCTTGTTGAAACACTGCCAGTGTTTGCCTGACCTTTGTGGCCTTCATGGCGGAAAAACTGATGGAGTGAGGACTGTGTTTTGACTGTCTGTGTGTGGATGCACAGCACCGGTGGAAATTAATAGTAGTACGCAAGGTACTTGCTTTTAACGCCAGCATTTACACCTTATGCTACACAATATTTCTAGACCACCACACAACAGAAAAAACACTGCACTGTTCATGTGGCCAACCTTATTTGGTTGCAAACACAAAACTGTGTCTTAGGGGCTTAGCTGTTGTTGGAGGTTTCACCAATACACATGTGGACTTTCCCCTCTAAATCTTTCAGATAGCTTCATTTACATAACGGTTTGAGGCTCAAACACATACAATTATACAGTACTTCAAAACACACCAAACATTTTTAAAAAAACATTAATAGTATATTTTATTATACTTTATTATTATTTTTTT
>OMLM01014570.1:0-13452 GCA_900302695.1 Helostoma temminkii
AGGGTTGGGGGGTGCATGCAGAAGTGCTACTGGGTTAGATCGAGTGAGGCAGAGACAGTGAGAGAAACGATAGAGAAGTGAAGGGGGGGTGCTTTGTAAGAGTGTTTGAGAGAGAGTGCAGGACGGAGAGCGAGCGAGGGGGCGGAGGCCTTTTAATCTGGGATTTGGACGAGCGTGAGCAAGCCTGATAGAAGCACTCGTCAGTGTTATCAGCCACCCCCCTGCTTCCCGACGCATGTGACAGGCACTGGCAGACTGGTCTGACCACCTTCTGCTCTCCTCCATCAGCTTCACCTTCCCTTCTGCTTTGTACTGTAAGAGGTCAGCTGCTGTCCAATGGCTGCTCTCCAAAGCTCACTGTGATCCTAATGCTAACAGAGCTTCTGGGTGTAACAAAGACCAAACCAGGCCAGGCTATATCTGACTGCCAGGTCTCCAAGCGTTACAAGGTCCCTGCTATCTTGTCCGAGGCTAAATGCAACAGCTGTGTTACTAGTGCCTAGAGATTACACCTAATCGTCTGTGGCGTAGTTACACCGGATCATAGTTAGCCCAAACTAAGCCTCGAATCCAGCCAATTCAGCAGTATGCCATTAAGCTATTCATTTTGCAAGGGGCATTAGGGAGATTCGCATATGAGTATAAAAAATAAATAAGTCATTAAGACCTTACATCTCAAAAGTAGACATTGTTTGACTTCATCCACCTAGGTTTGATCATAAATGATCTAAAAATATTATTAAAGAACTGTCTCCTGTACTGCAAATGGTAAACAATCTGCACTTGTATAACACTTTTCCTCTTATTACCTCTGATCATTAAGTTGCTGACCTGGCAGTCTGCATCTTGCCTAACAACACTGATGGTGTGGACAGGAGGAGCTGGGGATCAAAGTGCTTACACTGTATGTAACTAATAGATGACCCACTGTACCTCCTGAGCAATGTAGCCTTAATACCACATACAGTTGCTATGCACAAACTTCATGCCCCCATCAACAGAGAGTACATTTTTTTTGCACAGAACCAACTACTGACAGCTAGAGGTGGCTTCCACATTTCAGCAAATTACAATATTACTTTGGTGCTCAGTTTGATTTTCTCTCTGACTCCAGCATTGTCCTTTTCATACAAGGCAAATCCAGTGAGATGTTTTATTTTTAATTCTGAAACTCATTTCCCCAAATGTCACTTATGCAATCCTGGCTGCAGGGCCCTTGATAGTTTTTCTGGGAGGCCTTTATGAGATATGCAGTGAGACTATTATTTCATGATCTTGCTGTCTGTGTTGTCTAAGTGCAGGACAAAATATATTTGCCTTTTCTCGTTTAGTGTGTGTTGCTCTGTTTAATGATTAACCTTTAGACGATTTCTCACCAGGAAATGCTTGCAGAAACAGGCCTGGGTGTTATGAGCCAGCAATATAAAACATAAAAAGTCTGAAGCGTTATTGACTAGCTGCAGTAAATATGATGCTTGCAATCAGTGCTATTAATGTATTTTCAAGAACCCCATATTTGGGCACAGTGTAAAAATACACATTAATTTTGTCCAGTAAAAGCCAGTGTTAATTTAATGAAATGTAAAATACAAACTGCCATGTGATTGTTGCCCTGTTATAACCCTCATATGGCTGCAGGGAGGCAATTCTAAATAAATTAAAGTGTACAATTAATCCAGAGGGGTGCAGGATTTCACTGGCACAGTATTAAGTTTCACACAGTTAAAAAGGTTATTGCTACTCTAATTTTTCAGTCCTAACTCTGCAAACCAATCACCGCACAGAATGCCAGAGAAAACGTATAAACTTCCAAATGCTCTGATACCGAATGGGTAGTCTAATTAGAATTACCATAATTATCCAAACCTTCAAGGTTTGTTTAAAAACCTCGCTTGCAGTATTGCCATATACTGAATCATAGCCCCTGTAACGTGATATGTATTGTACCACCACATTCTTGCGAATACACAGCCTTGGAGAGACTATACTATAAATACATCTATTCCAAAATAAAATAAAAATATGTTTTTAGATCATTCTTCTTCATACAACAGTGATCACCAGTTATTAAAAAGTTAGAGTACATTAAAAAGACGTTTCCACACTAGCAAACGCACAGACTAGGTGATGTCCCAAAAGCTATGTAAAGCCTTTAAGTTAAACTGAAAAGATTTACAGTATCTTCTAGTACTGTACAGTGAATTTTGAGTGGTCTTTAAAACAGACTGAACAGCATGCCCTTCCTCTACAGCCCTATCTCTCACTCCCTCCTCTCCTCAGATCATGACTGCAGAAGCAGGAGTGACTCAGGGCTTTCCAAGAATAGGATTCCCTTTGACAACCACCAGGCGCCCCGTTTCCCTGCATCTGGCCTTGGGTAGTGAGACAGAGAGTAGTAAAAAAAAAGAAAGAACGAGATTTCAAAAAACCTGGTTTTATCTGACAGGACAGTGACATGCAAAAGGAGAATAAACTGGATGTACTTTAGGAGAGACAGAGGCAGCTGAGAGCTGCAGGTTAGGCCTCTGGCTAGTTGAGGGGAAACAGGCCCAGTGTGCATCCAGCCACCACTCTATCCACTTACATAATGTCTCAAGTTCAATATAGCCCTGGTCAGCTATTTAAAGCACGCCTGTCTAGGCCCACTGACAAAAAGGTGATATACTTAGTATCCACAGCGCAGCATGAAAGCTTCTGTTAGGGCTATATTGGTCACAGACAAGCCAGGGGTGTGGATTTTGGTAATGCTGCAGATATTTATAGTCCTACTGATGATCTGGGGTATTTACATGAGGTGCAAAACTTGCACATACTGCCATTGCTAAATATTTTACTTCACTGTGTAGCACCAGGCAGGCAGATTAGTAGCATTAGCTAAATGACTAACTTAGGCAACTGCTGCACATGTAGATACAGTTTATTGCACATGCACACAGAGCATTTAATCCACCAAAAGCTGACTAAGTGATTAACAAAAATGCTACTGTTAACAAAAATGACAAATGGTCAAAAGCTTTCAGAGGAGTTTGACTTCAAGCATGTAAAAACAACTAATAGTACAAGGTATCCACAGTTTGTGCTTTGTCAAACACACAGTTAAAGTGGCTCTAGACATTTCTGGTTAATAAATAACTGCTATGTTTTTCACAGACACATCCACCTTTTTTCAACAGACCACCTGGAAATCAAACTTTCTGGAAAACACAAACCAGGGAGTACACACGGGCCCAAAATAGCAAAAGGATTAAGAAACTAACTGTGGCTAAAAAGTAATCGCTCAAAAAGTCTCATTTTGACTTGTTTACACAGCACATTTGTTGCTTAAGAAAATAAAATGCAGTTCTTTTCATTTTGACTGACTTCTGTGTAAAACATGCAGTTATCAGGCCGCATGAATAATAATGACATGTTTAAATTTTACACCCACTTCCACTTAAAAGACATGAAAAGCAAATGTCTTTAACAGCAGGGATTTTGCTGCTTGTAAAGGAGAACAGATTATAGATGTGGTTCAGTTAGATAAGAAAAAGTTACTCATCATAGCTGTTTTATTGAAATCAAGTAAGTGGCGATATTTGTCTAATTTTCCATATCTCAATTGTTATGCAAAACTACAAGAATATTAACTTAACTGACCTACTGAAGACAACAACTGCAATAATATTTGCTTTTTCCACAAAAAAGGAAGATAGTGTGCAGCCAGCTAAGACTTTTTAAATAAACAAAAAAAAGTTTACATTTTGTAGTCCACATAACTTTAATTGTAAGATAAACAATACTATAAACAGAAAAAAAATATTCAACATACAGTATTTAATGATAAGTACCTTTTTTAATATTGCAAATTTACAGGCACAGACCTGCCAGCCAAGACAAGTTAAATGGGGAATATTAGTTAGTGGGACATCACTTTGTTCCTCTTTTCCAATGCACTGATTTCACCACCTACAAGCAGCAGAGGAACTGACTTACATTCGGATGACCAAAAAAAATTCTCTCCAGAGAATAACCAGAAACAGCAGACCTCACAGCATACTGTAGTTCAATCTGAGAGGAATGCAGCTCTAATAAAACACTAAATATTTGACATACATGTAGGAAATAATATCTGAATTCCTTTTAAACTTTCATAGATCACAGGCACATGGAGCTGACAAAATTTTAATCCTTTGTCACATATAATCCATCTGCATTGTTTTCTGTCTGAATAAAATGCAAAACAGTGCAAAACTAACAGTTTGTTCAGCACACTCCTGGAAATGTTAGCAGCGTTATCTTATTCCTCCACATGGGCTGTTGTTTTCCTGTTGGCTTATCGAGAAACCTGACTCACTGTTCTCAGCTGGTCAAATGAGTTTCAGTGACAGACGAGGTCTGTTCTATAAACAAAGGGGGGCAGAGGTGGTTTCCAATAGTGGAAAGTTAGTAATACTACTCAGAATCAACTTGAAAATAAAAATGGAACATCAGAGTAAAGCGCTTCTGCATCATTACTTCTTTCCTTGTATCTACATTTATACCGAACTCATTAGAATATAACTATTACGTTGATGTTAGTGTTACAGTACAAATAGTTTCCTTTATGACTAAATCTTTACTACAAAAACAGTAATGACAAAATAAGTGGAAATACCAGCCCTCTCCAATAACATGATGAACAATCCCTCCTGAAGTGGGAAGTCTGAACAGGAGAGCAGGTCTGTCAGATCAGGATGGCACACATTGCTCTATTGTTCCCCTGCGGCAAGTCAGCTCAGGAAGTACAGAGCAAGCCACAGAGCAACAGTCATACGTGTCTCAGCCGGCAACAAACCATGGAAACTGGCAGACATGAAAACTTTTTCCCCCTCTATCTCTGATCGTAGCCTTCTGGTGACTTCAGCCCCTGGGGCAACTCTAATGCTAAATAATATTGTGAAACTCCCTGGCCTCGTTGAGATTTTAACACTTTTACAATTGTGTCTACTGATGACAGCTTTTACACAATTCTAGGTTAATCCAGTAATCTGATTCTCACAAAGTGTTTGAAAGTGAAAATAAAATTGTAGTTTAAGGTGATTATACCAAATTCCTATTGTCTATTCAGCGTTGTGCAGAAAAGATCCAAATATTTTAGGGATACAATACACATAGAACTGATTAAGCTGTTATTTGAATTCAGGTAAATATATAAGACTTACTGTTATGCTTAATGAATAATCAGACACTGCAGCAAGTTTACAAAGGTTGGATTTTAACTGACAGATTATGCAAAGCTGAGCCACAACGTGCTAGTCTAAACAAATTTGTGCATGATATGTAGATAGATCCAGAGTCCTGTGAGGTGCATCAGGAAAAAACTACAGAAAGACAGAAAGGCAATGTGATTATGGAAATGTTGCGTGTTGTAAAAACAGGTTGTAAAAATGGAGGTTCTCATGTTCCCAAACTCCCCTTGGGAGCCATAATCCATATCCAACTGAAATTTATTGTAAAAGAAAGAAACACACAATTTTGCCAGAATTTGTTATTTCAAAGGAGAAATAAATGAGAAATAAATCCTTGTGTGTTTTGAAGTTGGACTAAAATCAGCTGTTGGCCTTTGAACGTCAACATCATTATTTCTCCACTGCAAGTTCACCAAAAAAGGCACCCAGGACACAGGAGTCACCTGTCAAAAATCATGTGATATGACACATCTGCTTTCCACCCATATAGTGATAGACCATTTGTATCAAGTGTAAACTCTGATTGCAAACATTGCATTTTCCTGAGTCCACAGCAGACACGATGGTCACATGTTCAGAGGTCACTTTGCATAGAAATCTGCAGCAAAAGGAACAGCTGCAACACTCAGCATGATATAAACCAGTAATACGAAATTCTGCAAAAGTACTACATACACGTATTCATTCATGTTTACAGAGTTCAGCATGGCCTCCTGTAGCTTTTAATCCCTCACTTACAATGCTGGTCAATGTTACATTAACTTCTACACATCATTAATAGTCCACAGCTGTTTGGTTAGTAATATATAAGAATAAGTTATTGTCTGGTAACACTGAAAAGCTATAATACATGAATAATGCTTTTAGTTTTACTAAAACTAAAAAACTTCAAAATTTATCATAAGTATACTTCAATACTATGTATGCCTTAGATTCAGAGGAAGCTGCAAGACAATTTCCTGCACTGTGGGGACAGGGACAGAAGAAGCCCACAGCACTAAATTATAACTGTAGAAAATAACATAACATTTTGTAATGTATCAAATAGGTTTAAGGGGTTATATAAAATTTTATGTCTGACTTTAGCTGCAGTCCACGAAGAAATCTAGCCATCCACAAACACGTACAATAAAAATATACATTAATATAGAATATGAAAACAAAGCAACGTGATTTTTAGCTACTTTTAATTGAATTTTTTACACTGCAACAGCTAATTAAATATACTTCAACGTTGTATCAAAGCTTTCAGCCGCACAACTGGTGTTAAAACTAGACTGAGCAAAGTGGGTTACACGACTCTGTAGCTCATAATTATCGACATAAATACGTATTGAAGTTTCTCTTTATGTGAATTAAAATATAAGGCGACAAGTGTCTCTGTGTTTTAGTTGCATGTAAAAAGTTGAGGCGCCCCTGCTTTCTAGCCTCACTTCAATCTCGCTCGCACAGTGTCCGGTCGCTTGTGTCGGTGTGAACAGGACGCTAAATATTCCAGCAACAACAATGACAGTTTAAAAAAGAAGCTCGACTTTACCTGCGAGATGTCATAGCAGTCTCTGAAAGCTGTCAACTGTCTCCAAACGTCTCCCTTCTGCCTCTGCTGAGTCGCTGTGAGGAGTGAGAGCTCAGTTCAATCTGCGTCTTTGCTCTGCACACAGCTGCTGACACACCTTCCCCTTGGTACTTTCAAAATAAAAGCCGTTGGCAGGTTCATGCTGAGGGTGAATGCGCAGCAGGTGGATTTTATATTTTAATAATTACATGTGAAATATTTCCTTATGGAAAGTGTTATAAGTTCGTCTTTATTTTTTCTTTATGGGCTGCAAATACCTTTGCACACTAGATTTTATTTATTTATTCAGCTTTGTCTGATTTTATTGTGTTTTATCAAACATAAACTATTAAAGTAAGCAATAAGAAAATGCCACGCTTCATACAGCTTACAAATCTTGTACTAGTTTGTCCAAACAACACTTTTTTTGTTGTAGCCCACTATCACAGACTTTTGTCTGTTCAAATGTGATCATTTACACAAGCACTTCCTGTCCTAACCAACTAAATAACTAACTACCTAACCCCAGCTGACTTGATGAAAACTGAAACGTTGAACTTCATACTAAGGACAATACTCTTTGAGGGGCAAAAAGCATAAATATATAGTTACTCAGTCACAGCCATTAAAACCTTGTGAATGAAAAACTTCAAATTGATGAACCAACTAAAATAGCTTAGCAATGTTGTGCAGCAGCTGTCCATACTGAAATGTTGAACATTTTTGACTCTGCTAATTATCAAGAGTGATCAGTTGTAAAAATTAAAGACTTATATTTTCTGCTATTTGTCTGACACAAGTGTTAATCTCAGTTACAAAGCAGGAGTACAGCAATGCTAATAGAATATGAACATGGGCCGTAGTTTGTCATGCTATTGTATTGTAGGAGATAGAGGTCTGTACTTCCTTTCCAGTTATACAGTCATAATGGGACAGCCTCTCAGCTCTGGAGGATGGTGGTGGTGGGGAGTAAGACAAGCAGAGCATCATTGACGTCACCAGCCTGTGGTTATCAGTGGAGGTTAATCTACTGGGGGATAGATGGGCTTATGCAATTGTCTGTGAGCCCACAGGCTTCACATCTATGGATTTGCTTTTCCACTGTTTGACCCACTGTGCTGCTGCAGCCTACAGACACTGAGATGATGGAGTGGGAATTTCTCCTCTCTGTGAAATTTCTGTTGTCAAAGGGCCAGATGCAATGTGCTTCAGGCAGGATAGATGAGTTTGAACATAGAATTTATTGTTTGGATCTAGTGTGCAGTTAAAATGATCCCTTCTAATAATGAAAGGTTATAAATGTCTGAATAATAGTGGAAATTTATGAAGAGCATCAGAAATAATAAGATTAATAATATTAGAATAACACTGAGCACACATTTAATAATACAAAATGCTAAAAGACAGACAAACACAAACAACATTTACTTGTTATTGGGTGGTTGAGATGCCCTTTGTATATCATGTGTTGGTTCATAGAATGATGAGAACTATATTTGTGCTGCACCTACAGGCACATATTTCAGAGATAACTGATGGGAACTGCTTCACTTCTGGTTCTCTGTGTGCTGCAGAAGAAAGTAAATCAATCTGTTTAAATACATGTGCTTGTGTGTGTTTGTCTTGTGAGTTCATATTGTTACTCGTGGTCATTAAAACGGTGGCTTGACTATAATAATAATAATCCTGGTGTAATAATTGTCACCATAACTTCAGCTTTCTTTGTGCTTTGAGGTGATGTATTAATGAAACAAAAAAGTTTTCACAGCATGAAAAATCAATGGAAAAGACTCATGTATAAGTTTGAAGAAATTTCGTCATTCAACATTGAGGTTTTATCACCATGCAGACTGATGTCCTGTTGAGTCTGGAAGGAACAACTAGACTCAAGAACACAAAGCCTAGTTACACTCCCAAGGGAATAGATGTCCAGGATGTCCTATCTACCCTGAGGTGGCTACTTCCATGGGCTTGTGGCCTTTGACCCTTATTGCCTTGAGACTTGTAAATCTGCCTGTTCAAAGATTGAAAAAAAATCTGGAAAGGGAAACAAAGAAGGCTTATACTGAGAGTGCAGCTGGACAGCGGAGCCTTGTCAGCTAGAAAGAACTTTTAGAACCATTTGGACATAAAAAATCTGTGAGAGTGGAGGTTTATTTCACAAAGCGGGGTGAAGTGTAGTATGGTATGGGTGAGATATTTTATTTTAGGGGAATGACTGTCCAATCTGTTTCACAAAATATTCTTGTAAAATCGTTCAGTGATATTCTAAGAACAGTGTCTTCCATCATCGATGAATTGTGCTTTATATTGGACTCTATTGGGGCCTGTGTTTGGCTCAGGTTGGATTTGATGAAATATTACCCACAGATGGCCTGGGTTTGTTGCATAATAAAAAAAAAATCCTTTTTTGACCTTTGAACAAAGTGCATTCCCCAATATGGGAAACGCGTCATGTAATTCTTTGGCTACTTTAGTCCTCTTGTTACTTTGGTGTCTCTCAGTGCCACTCAGTTGCTCAAAACATTAATCAGAATGAACTTTCTGTGTTTATGAATTCTGTGAATCTGGTGTCTCTCAAAACACATATTTTACTCCAGACAACCTAAATCCTGTTGCTTCACTGGGTGTCATCAGAGAATAAACTTTTTAAAATTTTATTTATTTGGTTATAAATATGTCACAGGGGTGTTGCATTTTGTCTTGATTTTAATTCCTGAAAAAGCTTTTAATCAAACTACTAACACATATTAACTTGAAAATGATCTTTCCCCAGTAGGATTATTCACTGAGCAAAACTATTTAATCTATACTAGTTCATAGAGCTTTAATTAACGCAAACAAGATGCAGTGTCCTTCTCTGTCATTAGCGAGGAATAAATTAAACTCATTAAATCTCAAGCTTAATGAAAACTCAAGACAAATCTGGGATGTTGCCGCTGAATGATGTATGAAGCTGTGCAGCATCTGCTTTTTCTGTTGAATTCCAGGTTTGCAATTAGCAGTAGGACACAGAGATTGCTGTAGGTGATTTGTATGATAACATGTAAATATCACTGTAGCCAGAAATTGTGGCTAAAGTTGCTTGTGATTTGGAAAAACAATATTCCCTCTCAGGTGCTTCAGTCAAAAAGTGAGCAGAAACCTCTCATTAAGACAGTGCTGAAGTATTGACTTGTGATTACTTCAATATATGCAGGTGCCTGAAATAAAAATGAACAGGAGGCAAACACAGAAAATGTGCAATATCTGTCCTGAACCTGGACATGTAGTCCATAGAATATAAACTAACCCTATGAGGGCTCTTACCTTCTACTGGGTCTACTATTATTTACATAAGTCATACATGAGTGTGCAATTTGACTGAATAAACTTGATTTGTTAGCTTATTCAACTACACACCCGAGGGCCTTTAGGAGTAGAAGAGATAGTTTCCACAAAGATTAAAGCATTGAAAAGAAATTGCCACACTACTGTTACCAACATCATGAACATGCTCAAGAAACTACATCACTGAAGGCAACAACAGAATATTATAAATTAGTCTCTAATATAAATCTTTCGAAATTTTAGCCTTAGAAGAAAACAGATTAAAGGCAACTTAAAGGTTCTCTATTCTGCCCAAAATCCACTTTTTAGTAATTTTTATACATTTATATGGCTCTTGGGTGTGTGTCTAGACCTACACCAAGTGGGTTAACAGTGGACCTTCTTCTTTTGTTGTAGATTTTCCTGTTAGGTAGAATCCAGCCCCAGAACAGTCCAGTCCATCATAGTTAGTTGAGGCAGATACTATATTCACACGCATGTTTTCTGTGTTCTTGGCAGTTTGTATACGGAATCTGTCTTTATGACTTTAACACGACCCTACATGGGGTCTCCCTGCATCAGAGGCACAAGTCAGCAAATAGAAGGGGAGACGGGGGAACGCATCTCAAAACCAATTATTCCAGAGACAGGCTCTGAGTGCAAAATTTCAGCTAGAGTGGAAAAACAAGGATCTGCACAGTATTTCAGTATGAAAATTTACAGAGACATTCTGGGGACTCCAGAGACCTGTTTTTTTAACCCCCAAAGGAGTATGAGACCTTTAACCTACAAAAGCTACTTAATCAAGTGCTAGCAGAAGACTTGAAATCACTGCAAACTGTACTAGCAGTCTACTCTGAAACATCCAACCCTCCCCTCTGGAATACTCTGCTATTATTTACTGCAGTTTAAAAGCTGCAAAAACAAAACAAAAAAACAAAAAAACAAAAAGTGTGTAGCTGTGTCAGGGAATCACCCAGCATTTTGGAGAAAATCTAAGCATATAGACTATTTGTAAAGAGATGTTGACAAGCAAATTAACTTTACGTCATGACAAAATTAAGGCAACTGACAAAAATAGGCTTAATTTGGTTGATATTTTATTTCATGGTGGTAGGAACACAAGACAAAGGTCATAAAGTTAGTAATGTTCAGGTCATGCCACTCTTACTTGGTGCACTGCCTTTTGAGGAGGTTTGCGCAGACAGTAGTTTACAGAGGCCAGACATGGAGAGTAATCCACATGTAGACATAAATAAGAAACAGAAAATAGATTCAAACAAACAGTAAATAGGTTTTTTTGTAAAAAGCCAGATGGGACATTTGCAGAGGCCCCCTGGAATTTTTTGTGTATGAGCATTATTACTAATATACGTATCATTATTATTATGTATTACTCATTTACATTATGGGAATGAGGCTAATACGCTGCCTAAAGTAAGGAGACAGTTATATGGGTGATGTCTTTGTCACCTGCTCAGAGTTGAGGTGACTGGTTTTTAAGGCAATTCATAGTTTTCACTCAAACCACAGACTGAAATTGTCTTTACTGTTCTTGAGTCATTCCACATACACTCAAATCTCTCCTGTAGTTAGTGTTAGGCCCTGATTGGGTCAGATTCAAAGAACAGTGTGGCAAAAGAAGACCAGTCTAAGTTTAATAGAGTGAATGCTGAAATTTAAATGTGTCTCAGGACACCAGAAAGGGGTGTGTGTGTGAACACCCAGAGCTTGGTTACACACAACGTAGTTATAGATTTAGGGCTATCCCTCCGCCATGTATAGTATATCATTGTGTGGGTGAACAGACAAGTCAGACATGGTTCCAGTGTATATTACTAAAAACATAAACCTCTACAGATCACACATTTGCTAAATTTACACTTAAAAATTGCAGGGCTGTACAAAAAAATGCTTGATGATTTAAGAGGTGAAACATAATTAAAAACTTAAGAAAGAAATAGTACAAGACCTTTTGACACTCAACCACAAACAGGCATGATTTTGGCTTGGAATATTGCCAAGGTTCTCATATCAAAATGAGAATGTCTTTAAGTCAGTCAGCGCAGCTTATTGTGGTTCAGCAAAGATGACTCCATGTTGCATCCGTTCACTGAATGTTACCAAATTTGCAGTAGCATTACAAATTCATGTTAATTTGCACGCACTGTAGGATTATGCATGTTTTCCCATTTTTGTGGCTGTTATGGCTTCAGAAGGTCACAACATCACAGTCTCTCAACAGCCAAAAAAAAGACTCCCTCAGGAATGCTCCTAAGTGAAATGTGAAAAGAAATATTAGGCGGCGTTTTTGAAGCTTTTTGTTGTGTTGACTGTTGTTTGACAGTGCATTCCCAAGAGTAGTAGCTCTCCCCATCATATGATCTCTCCTCGATTGCTTTCTGTCATTCCTTTTCTTCAGTCTTTGCTGTCAGCACCTCCTTAAGTTAGATATGGTAACAACTCTTCCCCTTATGCACCATTTAACATCCTGCAAAACTTAACTGCTCCCCCAAAAAATAACAAAAGATACACAGGGAATGAACAAGCAAAAACATTATTTTGAGCTCTGTAGTTGCTGAAACAAAAACAGTGACATTTTTTTTTCAAATTAGAAAGTTAATTTGGAACAAAACGGAAATAAAAGAAAAAAAACAAAATCCGGATTCAAACCAACACTGCAGAAGTGCATGCATTTATAGTGGTCATCATTAGTTCATCGGCTGATTTTAAAACAGAACGCACAATAGTACATGAGAAGCACAATTCTCCAAAGAGAACCCATCTTACATATTCACAGTCTCAGGTATTATTTATATACTCTATATTTATAACATTTATTAATGTCTATGATTCATGTCTTGACTTATGACTAATGATATGCAAGTCATTGTGGATCACTGCGCTCTCTCCATCATGTCAGGTTGCAGTGTTAGTGAGTCATATTTCAAAACTAAAGGCTCTGAGGGGATTCAGATTGAGTGGAGAGTTTTTTTTTTCTTTTTTTGGCGCAGTGAGATGAGGGTTGATCGAGTGGTTTAGAGTGTGTACTTTCTCACTGTAGCAGCTTGACAGATATCTGAAAAGTCCCATTAGGAAAATACAGTGGGCTACCAGGGCTGAATACAGAGTCTCTTGGCTGTAGATACCAGCTGGCTGCAGCATCAAAGAACTGCACAGATCAGCTACAGTGTACACTGCATCCACCTCTCGTCGGGGAATGTATGTCTGGATAGATAACGTATAGGCCATGCTTGGGGAATGTGGATGATAGATATGGCACCAAGACAAGGCAGTAACCAGAGATCAACAGCAAGGTCCACCATTGTTCAAGTAATGAGTGAGGAAAAAAAGCAGGCTTTTTATTTACGTTGGTGTTTG
>OMLM01014570.1:13472-33471 GCA_900302695.1 Helostoma temminkii
ACACACCTGCTTTTTGAAAAAAAGTGAAGAGTTGGGACAGCAAAGAAAAAAAATGGTTGTTCTGTAACTGGAGGTACAGATTAAAAATAAGAATAAAACATATGAAACAAAAATGAAAACATTAATTTTCTTTTCATATAAAAAGCAATGAAAAGTATACAAAAATAGAAAATAATTACAGCAGGAGACATGGGTGCTATGGAGGGAGCGGGTGACAGGGTTTCTTATTTTTTCGTTTCTCTCAACGTTTTGTTTCTGCCTGGTTATTTGGCGGCAGAACAGTGTAATATTTTGGGGCTGTTTAAGGCGTCCTCCACCAGATGGAGCTCCACGCCGTCCACCACCACGTCCTTGATGCAGCCAACAAAACCGGTGCTGTAGGCCTTGGGCAAACGACGGGCTACTGCCAATTCCTCCAGACCACCTGAAGGGAGACGGAGTTCAAGATTATTATGATTAAGAATCAGCTCCTGTACATAGAGAATAATTACTCCAAATGGATACAAAGCACAAACACTAATGTGGCGGCCATTTCCATTATACAATCAAAAGCAATGTTTCATTAGACCCTTTCTCTTTTCTGTTACAAAGTTCAACTTTAATCTATGCTTATCAATGACATTATTACATGCCTGTCTCAGGTCAAGAAGCAGCACTCTGAACTTTGTTTCTGTGCCCATTTGAAGATCACTTACCAGGATAAAGCTTTGGATATCAGAACAAATTAAACCTGTAAATGTCATCAAATCAAATCAAAAGACTGTACCTGAAATATTTGACAAGAAAATTTATTTCTGGTACTAAAGAAGTTGCTTCTCTTTGTCAGGCAGCATTAAAGGCTTTGATTTTACACTTTCACGTGAGCTAATGGACATGACAGAATGACACTTTATTTTCCGTGATCAAAGGGGAAAAGAATCTGAACACCAGAAGTGAGTTATGACAGATGAAAGAAAAAAAAGTTCTTTTAATCTGACATGGTTCACAAAGTACTCAGAAATGTCCTACAAAAGAAGAGTGGTGACAGAGTACAAAATTATGAATGCATAAATCCTCGTTATTCGTATTTGTTTGCATCTTTAGTGCTAAGCACTCATCGCTGTGCAGCTTTTCCTATCTTACTGAGTTTGAAGCTTAAAAGTGCATCAGTTTTCTTAAACTGGTATAAAATAAGTAATTTCCAATGTCTGACCAATCAAACAATTTGCAAACAGTTCATAATTCACATCACCCAATGTGAAAATAAGATATGTGATGTTATAGGACACTCTTTGTAAAAATGATGGATTTTCTATTTATTTATTAAATGCCTAAATTATATGATCACATAAAAATATTAACTCCTTTGAAATGGGCTGGAAGACTGACTAGATACCACAAGAGTTAAATGAGAAAATATGTCTAATTATTTGGTCAACTTTAATTTTAAAGCATCTGTGAGCTGGTTGGATGTTCACTCACTCATGCTCTTATCTAACAGTGCCATAAAGTCTAAAAACTGACATTTATTAATAGGAAAATATTTTGGATTTGCATTTCAAAGCAAATGTTTCAGTCGTTCTACTTTCCATTTTTGCTTTAACTTCAGTTTTTTGATGCTTTAGCACTCTTCAATTTCAAATCATCCAAACCTCTGTTTTAAACAAAGTCTCATAATGTTCTTTCAGGAGAATTGATGACCTAATTGCAGAGTGTGTGACTGGCTCCTTTTCCCTTTAATGGTGTTTTGAGCTGATTTTTGAGCCAGCACACCCAAAGCAGTCATTAGTGTCTTTCTCTAAAATCAGCAGGAAACTCTTATTCTGACTTTTATGAGATATGGTCTTATAAAGAACCAGACTGACCCTCGTTTTTGATGTTTTACCTGCTGCCACCCCCACTCTCTCTCTCTCTCTCTCTCTCTCCCCTTCTCCCTCTGTTATCTACACTTTCAGAATCCTCCTGCATCCTTTTTCTTCCCCTTTATGTTAATCCGACTCCTTTCCTCCACATTCCTCATCTCTCTATGTTTTTTGGTTTTTAATCTTAGGAGTTGAGAGTTCATACGCCCCACAAGCTCTCTACATCCCCTGTCCCTGCCCTTTTTAATCGGATTGTGGGTATTCGAATTGGGGATCGACAGGCTAATTTCATGCAAGTTACAGATGAATTAATGATGAACAGTGAAAAGGAGATTTAAAAGGGAGAAGGGCTCTCCATGGGAGGGCTGTGTGAGGATTATGTATTCTTGCTGCAGGGCTCACTCAGCACCTGTTCCACTGCACTGCATCCCAGTGTGTATGTGTGTGCGTGTGTTTGTGTACATGTACCTGAGTCCACGAGCACACCTCTACATGCACCGAGTCTCTTAAATGTCACTCAGGCTGCTTCTCCCCTCAAACCTGCCTCTTTGCCACGCTGTGCTTTGCATTTTAAAGAAAAGTCTGACATTATTTCACCACCTGTCTTCAGTGTTATTTCCTCAAAATGTTCAGTCCTGCTGTGTGTGTTCTTTCAGAAACGATTTCTCTGAGTCAAGTTCAGACCAAATTGAACTTGTGGTAGATAACTGGCTGACTTTAGTCATTTTCTATTCAGGTGAGCAGGCGACTTTTGAGTTAGTCAGATAGTCTTTCTTTTCTCAACTCAATAGCTGAATAGGCCTGGACATTTTTTCCCTGGTAGAGACTTTACTTAAGCTCTGCAATGCCAATGAGTTCACTGCTCATTTTTTGCTAACTTCTACCAGTGGCTAGGATGAAAAAGTACTGCAAACAGTCTGCATGACAGTTTCCTTATCCTTTTCATTTTTAGGTATGTGGGCACCTACCCAACCAGAGTGCTCCGTCTGTGTCCAGTTGTGTAGCTGCCAGAGGTGATGACCCTGTTACCGCTGCCTCATTGCCAACCTGTAGAGAGCCATCTCTAAGTGCTCTGAGGAGAAAGAAAAAGAGAGAGATGCAGTTTAAATTTGGTGTGATGCATGCGTGACACACTGAAAAGCTGTAAATTGTAGTTTCATTTAATCTAAAGCATCAAGACTCCATTGCCCTACTGCCAGCAGACTAAGCACTCACATAACTGCCTTTGCCAAGCAGCGTTGTAAATGTACTTGTCTACCAGCTAACAGATGCTGTAACAGCACCATTCATTTTAGGTGGCTCTGTGCTATGCATTAGCACACACTTAAGAACTGAGACGATGGGGCTAATTTGAACCCACTAAAGTGGATTTCCAACAGAGAAAGTGTCATTAAAGGCAAGCCGCAAACACAGATAGCTATGGAACTACGTGAGCTGTATGCCACATGCTGCGATTTACACCATCATCAACATCCAAATTATGTCATCTTCTAGCGATTCATGTGGTCTCTATGTAAGCCTGGGAAGAAATTTGGCCAAATCCCTGTTTGAAATGGAAGTAGAAGCTTTTCAAGGATCAATTATTCTTGCCTTACATGATGAAATCAATCTAATTATCTTCCATACTGCCATTCACAGTCATGCTGACAACAAATGTTCAGCACTGATAAAGCAGAGATCACAGGGAAAGATGTTAAGTGGGTCATTTTCAAAATTCAGGCTGTTCAATTGTTTCCATATTTCCAAGTGTTGTCAGATTTGCATTTGTAAATTATTTGTATTTAATAAAATTACTGCACTGAAAATCTACAGTATAATTATTTAGTCTTTTTTTCTTTCAAGCGTTATGTTTAGGACTGTGACGTGATTAAAAAATAATCTAATTACATGCTCTGTGGTTTATTAATCTAAATGAACCACTTACATCATTTTTGTTGTGGAAGTATTTACAAATATTTCAATTCAAATAAATTTTGGCAGGTGAGTAAATCAGTGACTAACTGACAGACTATAAAATTCAGTCTTTTATTTGAGAATCTTATCAACACCTTCCTCTGGGCGTTTTGTTAAATGTAAATGTTCAGCTCATGGGGCATTCCCAAGCCAAGCCCGCTGAAATTAGTTACTGTGCCGCTTCACCCACAGACCAAGCACTTGATGCTGAACTTTTCATTTTATTAATTACTTTGGAGTTTGTCCCATACAGCACATCCTTCCAAATTACCACACACATTTGATGGGGATCATGCCCACTGAATGCTTTCAAATGTGTCTCCACAGCAAAATCCGAGAATTCTTTCTTTACTCTGACAAGCACACTTTTGAAACACAGATACTAAATGCTCCACAAAAAAAGTCCCCTTTGGTTCATCTAGCGGTTGAGATGGACTTAACCCAAAAATGCAAAACTGAATGGAAGAATTGTTCTTAAGAGGTTTGACACCAACACTCTCAGCCAAAGAACATGATTTTTTTCTCAGATTATTTTGTTATATACTAATTTTCTTTTGATTTGCAGTTTTTTATGTTTGTCATGTATTAATTCTTATTCCTGCATAAAGCATTCTGACCTACTGAACATATTGCACTTCGATGTGTAAGATTTTATTTAGTTTAGTTTAGTTTAATTTGTTTCCTGGACAAATTTTCAAAACTGTGCTGGGATGTTACCACATGTTCTTCCTTTTTGAACATTCATTAATGTGTCTAAGCATGATGTGCAATGCACCATGCATCTTAAAGCAAGGGATCACTATGTTGTAGAGGGTTCATATAAGATGCCACCCTGTTTGCACCAGCACGAACAGAACATGGATTCAGTCTAATCCTGGTCTAACTGTAAAAGCTTTCATTCCTGATCCCTGACAATCTGCCACTTCTCATCTTACCTGCTGGCCTTGATCCGTATCCAGCGGTTGGTGTCAACACGCACTGAGGAGCGCAGCACAACAGGCTTGGAGCCCAAGTCGTACGTCATCTGAACGTGTCCGTCGACAATGGCCAGAGCAATGTAGTCTGAGCGCTCGACACCCTTCCCGCTCCACAGCACCAGCCCATGGGTCGCCTCTGTCCGGATGCTCAGCTCAAATTTGTTCACCAGCAGTGCCTTCTCACTAAACAAACAGAAAATGCATTAGTTAGCTAGTGGTCTACTTCATCAACAAGAGTTCTAATCTTAGGCTTTAGCTGACACAGCTCATTTGTAGCTGAATATGTGAAACAAGGGACCTCTGTTGTTGTCTCAAGGGTACATTACCCATGACGCAAACATGACATATGGTTCTGTTTACTAGCACATTTAACAAAAGGCGCTCTAGTCTGAGCTCTACAGTCTCACAGAGTTACAGTTATTCAGGATACAGAGTTTAGGGGTAGCAGGGAGCTGTTTTGCTATTCCCACATAGTGTGCATTGTGAATGTGGGCTGTTTATGCAGCTGTTTGATCTCCAGTCTCCTGACTTGTACAGCTGTGAGGGTGATTTGGATGCACAGACTAGCACAGGCTTCTATTTATCCTTAAGAAGCACTGTACTGTCACAGTTGCCTATGTGTGACAAAAACGCACACTGTGATGTGCCTCTACTGTATGTGTGCACACAAAAACAACATCACGCGTCCATTCCTGCAAACAAATGTGCTTACAAAGTCATTCTGTTCTTTGTGGGTCCAGCAGACATACAGAAGAACCATGGCTTCAGTTTGTGTGTTATTGTATGTGGATGTCATCAATCAGTATCTGTGCAATTGCCAAAAGGATGCACTTCCACTTTCTTCAAAGGGTATTTAAATACAAATACAAAGACAAGGTGAGGGTACATATGACAAAGAACTAAGGACACATGGATAAAAAACAGCACCACAGAGCTGAAGATAAAGATTAGACAAGACAGATGACAAGACAAAAGACTCAGCATAGCAAACAGAGAGGCTCATGGGAATACAAACAGGACAGAGAATGGGAAGGGATGAAGGGAATCTGAGTATAGCAATTTTTCTGAGCTTTTGTTCCACATTTTCCACAGGTATTTGCTATTCAAAATGAGCATAAATAAAAAGAGGCAATGGAATGATATGTAGCCTTGGAGTTTATTAGCTGCTGGCCTAGGGCAATGCAACTTTGACAACTTAGGTCAAAAATAATACAGGTTCATCTCAGCAGAAAGAGATTAAAAAAATCCAGAATCAAATGTGATTTTATCCTTGAAAAACATGCTTAGGCTGGAAACTTCAAACTCCTTGATTAATTGAATCTGCTGAGGTAAACAGAAACAAAAATGATTTAAGAGCATCAAATTTGTTTTTTTCCCCAGAGTGGAAAAAACACAAATACAGCTCAAACAGCTCAGTGAACCCTCTCCTGGCAACCCCTCAAAGAGCTTACAGGGTCCAATAAATCTCTATCTGAGAGACTTGTCAGTGATAAGGTCAAGGTTATTAAAAGTGCTGAATATATCATGAATAAAACAACATCACCGCAGATGTCTAAATCTTATATACACACCACTGCCTTCACTGATTTCTGGTGCGTTGCTGTTTCTTCTTGTAAATGGAGGATTTTTATCTACTACTTATATGCATTTAAATTCTCAAGTGCTGCACTCCATATAAACTCTAGGTGGCAGTAGAGTTTAGAATAATGAAAAGCATCGGTTAGGACAGCTACAGCAAAGAGGCTACAGCTTTGGTTGCTTGTGTGCTGTTATCAGGGCTCCAAACTGTGGAATTAATTGAAGCATATGCAGAGGCTTTTGTGATTCGCATTGTTAACTATCTCAATAATGGAAACAATGTTGTCTCTGTAGAGAAAGATCGAACTCTGTGAGAGGTCTGAGAGTGGTTGTCTGCAGGGAAAAAGAGGATGAGGAGGGGGGAGTCAAGTGGACAACACCAATGTCTAAAGGCTTTATCAGACTCACCTCTGGTCAGATGGGTTCTCCAGAGACTCGGGACTTAAGGGAGCAGGGGAGAAAGTCAACGGCATGCAGTGTAAGCGCAAGAGGCCAGAAGGAACAAAGGAAAGAGGGAAGAAGGGAAGGAGAGGGGAGGGAGGGAGTATGCTTTGAGCACACAGAGTGACTCACAGAGGTCTAGTTTAGACCTGGAGCTGTAAAAAGCATAACTTATCTGCTCTACTACAATATCGACCATGCCAAGAGTCGATAACAACTGTTGTGTGATCATAGGAAGTGTATAGCTTAGCCCCGATCACACTACAACCATAAAAGGAGGTTCTCAGGGGAACCACTCTGGCATTAGCACCAAAAATGCCCTGGAATCAAGCATTTTTTAAGTGAGCTTCTAGATTAAGTGCACTACTCTATGTCCATACCAGTACAAAGGCTACATTAAGTCAGCACCCAATTATTAAAAAACTCCTTTATATTTGTAGTGCTGCAACGGCTCTTACCTTCTGTCTATAAATTAAAGCAATGAATGGGAAAAATTGAGCAATTGCAATAAATGGGGTCAGTTGTCATATCAGTTGAGAGTCAAGGCCAGATATGATTTGTCACTGAAATAATGGGGCTTGAGCAAATCGACCTCAGCTTTCAGATACAGAGAAGTGAAGGAGGAGTGAGCAAAAGGTGCTGTAAATAGTAACAGAAACATTAACCCAAGGTAAGTGTTTTAGCCTCATCAAGCTCTTAATGGCCTCTAGAGAAATGTATTCATTTCCTTTATAAAATCAAATTATTCTAAATTGATCGGCCCATCTTCAGAATGTGGCACCAGTGCTCTAGTTTACTTAGATTGACGCTCATTGTGGTTCTTAGTAAATCTGACATCCATTAAACTTTTGACAGTCTGGCTCCAAGGACCACTGTCCCCTCCTGCTAAGTGAGATTGATGCCCACGGCTACACACAACAGAGAGATCTCAATTGGAGGTCTAATCTACAAAGGGAGACAAATCTGTGATTAACATGTCACTGCCTCTTTGTATGGGCGACTCTGTAATTATTCACAATTACAGTTAAAGATCTGGCAAAAATAAAATGACAGAAGCCCTGGCATGGATTGGAACTCTGGGATGAATCCAGTCTGCTTAATCTGAGATGATTTAGAGGTTACTTACCAATCTAATGAGCACAAAGAAAATAAGTAAGTCAGTACTGAGGGCTTTCGCAAGCAGAAACTCCTCAGGTACCAGAAACAAGGCTAAGGGGTATTTAGTATATTCTACTCTTTCAGTTTTCAAGGGATCTCATTCATTTTCAACATAAGGGATAATGTCATTCAGTCTAAAGTGCATGGTAATTCATTTTGTTTATGAAAACCATGCATAGAATATTGCACATTCTTAGTACAGCAATGCATTTTCTCTGGGGGGAGAGCACAATTGTATCATGCACTCATTCATGCTTCCCTTTGCACTGGAAAAAGAAAATTTCTAATGACGCTACAAAATGTCTTTTAAATAATGAAATCTGTCAAACTAAATTATGGATATGGAGGTTGAATGTAAAATTCTGAGTTTAATGGTAAAGATGGTTTTGGTATAGAAATTAAAACAGGAAACGGAATGTACTTTAATCTCCAGTTGGGTTAACTAATAAAAATGGCTTCTTCGTTGTTGTTAGTTGGGCTTGATTTGAAGCTGGGCACATACCCAGTCGTAATGTCTACTTACTCTGGAATCTCATTGGTCAGTTGGCTTGAGTGAAAAAGAAAAACAGCGAAGGACATTTAGATGAGACAAAACATGTGTGGACAACAACAAGGGCGGTCAGACTTAAGGACAGGATAAGCAGTAGAAATGCTGAGCTCATGGACAAACAGTGATACACATAAAGACATGCATCCAACAAAGTTCTCAATACAGTTGTTTCTGAGTAAGTGAGAGTTGTGTGTCCCCATGGGTGTGATGATCTGCAGGCCTGGTTTTTACACCTCTGAGTGTTTGTGTGAAGAGCTGTGAGAAGAAGATACAGAGCCGTATGCTTGATGTCTTTTCAGGTTCATCACATAAACATTTTTGTTTATGCCAACCTGGAGGCAAACTCTTGCCAACCTTGTAGATGGATGTAACAGAAAAAATGTCTCATCAGCTGCCTAAAGGGACAGGATTTAGTTGTTTTTTACATCCGTTCCAGAAACCATTTTACACTTACGTCATCAGCTTTTTCCTTTTGCGGGGTGTTAAAAAATTGAAGGCGACATGTCTTCGGGTGCCAGTGTTTTGAAGAACAGTCATTTATACACATTGAAAATGGGATAAAAAGTTTAATCATGCGTATGTGCTTATGGTCCAGTGTCAGTGTGAGCTAAGCGATAGACCACAGAGCAAAGTGAGTGTGCTTAGGGCAACACTGTGATTGTTAACCGTCTCGCTAATTAGTGAAATCCTGTCAGAAGTGGAGCAGGGCTGCCATAGACTTGGGGAATGAGCTATTAGCCAAGCGCGAAGTTCACCCTGAAGCTCTAGCATTGATGATATCATCACACTGTCATCACAGCTTACCAAAGGAGAAGATGGATAGACAGACATGTAATTTGGCTAACAGCTATTACAGTGAAGGTGTTGGATAAAGCTTAATAGATGAGGATGTTCCCCTTGTCCTCTTCCTTACCTCTTTGTAACAGCGTTGTGGTACTCGATGAATGTCCGCCCATCAAAGGCGATGGCCTCCGTCTCTCCAGCAGACTTCTCGTAGATGGCTGTGAGAGAAGGGGGAGGAATGGGGGGAAAGAAGGTTGTTCAGAGGATGATGTTACACCAATCAATGAGACAGAGGGTTCAGTTGTCTGAGCTAAAGGCAATGGAGGATGAGCAAATGGGGCAGGGGGAGTGTTGGCGTGTTTTGCTGTTTTAATTAACGTGAAAGGGACAGTTGGCCACATGCACAAGGTTAATGGCAAAAGCAGAGACTGAGTATGTAAGACAGATCAGGTCAAAGTGAATATATGCCTGACATGTCATGAAGATGATGAAAGGGATGTGCAACTCCTGAAAAGAGCATTTCATGAATATTCAAGTGACACGCTTCATCGTTTTTATAACTGCCTATTTAGTTTGAAATCAGTACAAAATAACCACAACATAAAAGCAACGCCACATGTCTAATATTGGCATAATTGCCTTGACTAGATAGAACACAATGGAAATAAAGGTAGCAAAAAACAGACTAGTAATTCACCTTTCACTGAGGTAAGCCAAGAATACGCTGTGTTACATAAAGCATCACTAATTGCAGGCCCACTCATACTACACTTTAAAAAGATACAGTTGATGGAAATGTTTAGATCAAATGATACCACTACAAGGTGATCTTAAGCCACTGGCTTACACACAGATAAAACATAAACATCACAGTTTTCTACAGTTAATCAACAGGCAGTGGGAACCAGAAAAATGTAAAATGAGAGCTATTAAAGAAAAAACTGATACTCACTATTTTGACACTGTGCCCCTGAAAAACCACTGAGACAAATACACTCATAGGTATCCAACTGCGGGTTGCAGCGCCCGCCGTTGAGGCATGGCTCCTGAGAACACGGGTGGCCCTGGAACATGGCCACATTGCTGGAATGCAGAGCATTATCCTCTCTGAGGATTGATGTACCCATCAGAATGATCTGAAAGTAGAAAGTACAGTGTTAAAGCAGCCTCCCTAATTTCATTCATGCACTAAAAGTAAGTTTGCTACTTATGTTTAGTGCTACTGAGTCCGTGAAAACAATTGTCTGATGTCTTCTATTGGTCTGGCTGAGCTTTATTCAGTCCCAGCTGATGATGTCATCTTGGGTTGGAGGGTTTCACAAAAGGTTATTAGCTGCATTATGGTAATTGTTCAGAAGAATTTTGTAGAGTCTGACCTATGCTAATAGTCAGGACATAACAGCCTATATGTATACCTATACATATAGGATGTATGCAATAGAATATCCCATTATAGCATCAGAAAGCTTTAGATTAAATAGTCATCATTATGTCTCAATATTAAGAAGTTTAGGACGGCCAATCAGCTTTGCCAAGACAGTGTGGGTAAGGTTTGATTACATTTGAACACATCCAAACCCACAACTCTGATAACATTCTGATTGAACAATAGTAGAAAATTCTACTTAGATGTTTCTGATCCTACGTTTGGCACCATCATGCCTGCAAGCTATGGCTGCTTAGTCATACTCTCATAATTTGCTTTTTAAAACCCATTTAAATAGACTTGTGCATAAGTAAAATTTCTTTTAAAAAAGTGTTTTTGACCATGTTTTGGAGGATTACCTTTATAATTTTTGATTTGTTTTTAAAACTCTATGCTGTCAAATGTATGAGATCTAATTTCTCTAGCAAAACACTTGAAGATTATGTTTTTGGTTATTTATGGGGATTTTTGTTTTCTGCTCTGTGATCATTAAAAATATCTATCACAACATGACCTAAGAACAAATAACTGTGCAGTCATACTCTAGATTCAGTTTCACATTTTTTCCCCTAAAGATGAATTCTATAATGTCACTGCACAGGGAAATGCCTCAGAAGTTTGATGTAAAGTTAAATATTACATCAAACCGAGAACACACACCATCTCCCTCATAATTAACTACTCCCTACAGGCCAAGTTAGACAAATGCCACATTTAGCATTTGATTTGTTCAGAACTGTCAAGGGAAAGTTTGCAGAGAAGAACTAATGACAACTTTGTGCAAACAGTAACATCCTGTCTTTGTTCTACCGGGTTATTTTTGGCACTCAGAAATGAGCTTTTTGCTGGAAAGTGAAGAAAAAAGCTGGAAGGCTGTCAGGAAAAGATTTGAGAATATAGAAATGGAAGGACTTCAAAATGTGCATTCTATTATTAGTGCATGCTAATCCAAATGAGCAGAGCCACTGCCCATCACTGTGTGAGCTTATAATGGAAAATTATTAATATGGGGTCTGTAGTGTGACAGCTGGACGGCTAATAAATTATTAAATTTTGTAGCTGTAGGAAGTGCCCTGAGTCTTTAAAATAATATACTGTATCCTGTATATTATACATTAGCAGAATATACATTAGGAGAATCCATAAGCAGAGGTAATGGCATAACACTTCTCCAAGGAATACAGGCTTGTAAACATTTACCTTTTGGATTGTTCCTTTGAAGCCTTCTGTGAGTGCAGCGACTCTTGCTAGTCGGCTGTAATCGGGAGCTCCACCAACAAAAAGAGACTCTTTCAGGTTAAGATCTACGTGCAGATTCTGATGAAACAAGAAACAAAGCGGTTTTAACTGATGCACTAGAGTTGTGTGAATTTGAAAGAAGTTCCCACACATACATTCTTATGTACAACATCTGTAATTTGTAATTCAGCTTTTCTATATATTTCTCATATACTGTAATGGTTTTAGTCTTACAGATAACTCCACTTACTAAAAGTACAGTTATCTGTTTATATGCAGGGAGTTATATTCTTTTAGTCCGGATTATAAAAGGTTGGAATTAATATATCACATTTGCAGACATGTCATAGCCTACAATTGTCTCTTTAAAAAACAAGGATTTATCCATATTTTGGCTGGCACGTGTTTTAACTGCAGTTCCTCGCCTTCCTTCCACATCAATACACTTTGTACATTACAACATAATTGATTCCTATGTCTCTCAGAGAGAGTGGTCAATTATCCTCTATCTGTGAGATATGAAAGAGGCTACAAAGGGAAATCAAGAGCAGGCTGGACTTGAGATATGGATGGTTCTTTACAGAAATTTCTAATGAATGGGTGATTATAAGCACCGACCTTTCAAACGGATGAGTGTGGAGTCACATTAATTGCAATTCATTTGTGCAGCAGACAGCTATGAAATTCAATTCTTTCCACCAAACCTGTGGGACATTTGCTTTGCATTAGCAAGGTGCCACTTCTTCCTTTTGCATGGAAGTGCATGGCCCACTTCAGAAGGAAGGAATTAATGATCTTTATTTTATGTAGGGCAGTAATTGCCAGAGGGGTAAAGTGGAGTTAATTGCAGGAATAATGATGGAAGAGGCCAAATAAACAGGCTTTGTGCAAGCTGACACCAGCTCGGTTTTTATTTAGGATGGGATTTGGAGTGCAGCAGGCAGCGGTGCTTGGCTGAAGCCTGAGGCTGTGTCACTGCTCCTTGAGCTGCTTCCAACAGAGACAGGGTGGGGACCTTGGCCGAACCTGTTGGACCTGGCTACAGCTAATGCCCGTAGGCTTAGTCAAAAGTTGTCACCAACTGCAAAGCAGCATTGACCTGTATGTAGACCTTAATGCTCTGCAACACTTACTTACAGCTCCTTACAGGTAAAAGTTACAGATGCATATTGATCTTGGTCTCCGGGACCGAGCACTCACAACCCATGTCAAGTTCTATGACTACTAAAATGAAATTTCATGCAATGAAATGATGTATCCTGTTCTGGTTTACTTCAAACCGGTAAGAATATGAACCTGGTTAAAGAAGACAGCTGGTTCCGTAGAGTGATGCTTGCTCTGTGATGTTCAGCAAGTGTTGTTTGTGTTATAGGCGAGTGAGTGGGTGAAAGAGTGAGCAACTTTATGATACTGAGAATTGTTCTTGTTTGCAAAAGAAGCAATAGCAGATGACAAAAGAACAGCCTGGCTTGGCTTGGCACCTTACCGCTTCCTACAGTATATTTCTTCCCCATCGCTTGCCTTCCCTGTCATCGCTCTCACTTTTCAGCAGCCACACAGTACTGGCGTGATATCCCCACCTACACCAGACTAATGAAGACATGTCTTTGTTGCTAAAACAATGGTCGTCACAAAAATGACTGCCTCCTTTCCTTCTTCCCTCCCACCTTTCCACCCTCTGCCACCCCCACAGCAGATGGGCCGAGGTAAAAGCCAAACCATGTTCTTTAAGAGCATCTCTGCTTCAGTGCTGTGTGTGTCTATGGACTTATGAAATGGCAAAGTTGTTCTACAGAACTGGCACTGAACAGCTACTTCCAGCTCTGCAGAGCTACCTTTTGTCTGTGCTGCTGTGTATGGAGAGATGGGTGTGAGAGGACGTAGTGAATGATTTCAATGAAATGTGGGCTAAGGTGTGACTTAGTTTCATTACCTTGCGTGATTTCTTATTTCCAGACAGCACATCATTGAGAAGAACAGAAAATAAGGAGAGTTATTAGGGGAAAACTAGAAGGACTGTGCATAGAAAGGCATGCAGAGCTATAGCAGGCAAGTGCAAAAGCCTTCAACACACACACACACATTCAGATATACAGTAAGGTACAGTACCCTATTCTACATACACGTATACAACAGGCATACATGTAAGAGCATTAAACATAGCTGCAGTGAAGTGCAAAGAAGTGAGATAAGTATATTAAAAAAATACAAAAAGTGTTTGTGGTGGGAGTGCATAAAAATGTGAAATGTGTGAATGTAAACCCACTTTTTTTCCCACATGTACCTCTGTACATACACATCCGTAAAGCTGTTCAAGTGTGTAGTTACTTAAGAGAGCGGATGCAAAGAGCAAGTCTAAGAAGAATGAGTAGACAGTGAATGGTACCACTTAGCGCAACCTCATGTACAGAATGCTGCAATTTAGTGAAAGGTGAGGTAGATTTTTATTTCTCGCTTCAGCACCTTTGCCTTTGTACATATAAACATCATCATGCATGTGTATGTGTATATGTCCATACACAGGTCCATGCATGTGTGTGTGAACACCTTTCATATCATATGGGCTTCTCTGAGCAAAGCATAGTATAACTCCCTCCAAGTCCTTAAAGCAGAAGTAGGAGAAAATTAGCTGACAGCCATACTCAATGGGGTCTCTGCACTGAGCTCCATAACTAGTCTAGTTTATCCCTTGCTTCCCCCAGTCCCCCACCCATCCTCGCTTTCCCCTTCCTCTCCACTTAATAAGATTTTCTGCTTGTGTATCTGGAGTAAAACACAATTACCATACAGATGATAGGAGGAAGTGGGGGAAAGACAGAGCAGTGACAGAAGAAAAAAGATGGAGCATTGTGTCTTAAAGGACGATGATAGAGTTGACAGTGCATGTTCATAATCACAAATTACACTCTTTAATATGAGTGAATGACTAACAGGCTTATCAAACTATCAGATTGCCTTCATTTAGAAACATGTATTTGCTTTATTGGTTTAGATGTGGGGTTGAAGAGTTTCATTCTTGCCATTGCCATCTCTTTTATCAGTCTCCATCGCCCCAAACATCATCTCAGATACTGAATTAAAAAAAAAAACTGCCAGTATACCAGTAAAAGATGTTTATGCCTTCTATAGATTTTATCTACAGTATGTCAGCAAGCTGTAAGGCTTAGAGCTTTTTAAGAGGAATTATAACACTTCTAAAATTAAGACAGCTTGTCAAACTGGCCCTCTACATCTGGAGCTTTCCCTCTTACCTTGACGGATGTCGGGAGATAGCGGCATAACAAGCTGACTGAAACACATGGTGTGAAGTGGTGTGGAAAACCTCAGCAAAAGGAGGTAAGTTTGCTGATTTAACTGTGCCTGGAGCAGGAAATTAATTCGCTTTTATAACGGCAAAAAGGGGAGCACTAATGCCCAAAGTTGTGGAGATGACATGATACAAGCACGCAGATGATCAAACAAATACAATACGCTATACAACACAAACAGGGCTAAGCATAACACAGGCCCAGCAGCCTTGCATGCTAATCAACAACAAGCAAAATCAACATAACCATTTGCTGGAGCTTTTTAGCTTGGTCCTTCTTACCGGTGCCTCTCCTCGGACAGGGTCCGTCTTGTTCACCATAATCTCTCCTTTGCGGTTGGAGCGCTCCAGGTTAATGGTGTTCCACACATTCAGCTGAATTGGTTCTTTACTCCTGAATACATGACATACAGGTATTTTGTGAATCATTTTTTAGGAAACACTAAATATTAAAATAGTGCAGCTAGAACTATCCTGTAACCAACATATAGTGTATATGTTGGTTACAGGATAAAAAATATGCTCTGGGTGGTTATGCACTGTAACCAAATATTACCTTAAGGGAATTATAGCATACATCTTTTTCTTGTAATTCTACATTTCCTTAAAAATTAATTTAACATTTATATTTTACAGCATTTTTTTCTTATTGTTAAACATTGTTAGACTCTCAGATCTTGCTAACCTGATGATAGCAGGTCCCTTGCCCAGGTCATAGCGGAACTCCAGGATCCCATTATTGAGAGACAGAGAGATGAAGTCTCCCTTTCCGTCCGATTTCTGTCCATTGTAGAAGATCAAACCATTGGAGTCGTTGGCCATGAGAACCACTGTCATGCTGAGCTTTTGACTGCAATCACAAGCAAAGTTGGTAAACACATTCACACCGCTAAACATACTCAAGATAGAACAAAATACGCTTGCTTCATTAATTTTGGTGTGCTATATGTAAATTGCATAGAGATACTAGTTTTTCTACATGCTAAAGCCTAGATAACATGTTATTTATGTAACCCTCATTGTCAATTCAGCTCAGGCTTTAAGAATGAAGTTCTGCCTTAGGCACAGAACAAGCTCAGCTTATGAAAACTACATGACATCAGGTGTTCAGTAATACATACTGTACAAGAATGTGAATGTACTAGACTGTGTGAGTTTCATGCAGACACATGGGACTTACCGCAGATCGTGCCCGTAGAGATGGAGCCCCTTGAGCTGCAGGTAAGAGTCTCCATTGAATTGTGGCATGTAAGCCCATCTACTCTCAGCGACTGAAAAAACAAAGAGGCTACAGTCATCCTCAGGTCCTGGTTTTGTTGCTGACAGAATTGAAATTCAGGGGTAGTCAGTACATCTTTGAGGAGCCTGTCAGCATTATGGAAAGAGATGGATTTGTATTTTCATAGCCTTCGGGATTAAGACTTCCTTTTGACAGAAATTTAGACAAAAAAAATTTAAAAACCCTTATGCCAGACTGATTTCACAGCCCGCCACAGCATAACAAAGAACCTTTGGAGACATGTAGAGTTTAACACCACAGCTGGGACCCATGAAATAATGCAGCCATTGTGTGTTGGCAGACCTCTTTACAAATTCATATCTTTGCGACGGGTCTACGTCTGGCTGTCCCGTTTCTGGCTGTCTGGAGTGATTAGGACAGGCAATGTGCCATCCTTCTAACAAGTGGTTTGACATTAACAATCATTCAAGTGTCACCCGGGGGTATGTGTTCATAGTGCTGTTTGCAAAAACTCACATCATTCAGAGGCATGTGCGGTACTAGATGCTCACACACAAATACACACACAAACCAGCACACATACCTATGTAGTCGGCAAGAAAGCTTTTATTCGTAATTGGCTGGGATTAGCTGAGTCGAGTTGGGATGTAGAAGGCACAGGGAGATGAGAAAGCTAATTAGCTATTGTGCAGAGGACTGTTAATGATGATAGCACACACCATGAAGGAGAGAGAAAATAGACTTCCACGCACAACTAGGAATCAGGAAGTAAACAGAGTAACAGAGCTGCTCAGAAAGTAGTTTCTACGTAGTATGAAGGAAGTTTCTGTTGCCTGAGCTTAGAAAAACTCAGCATGATCAAAAAGTCACCACAGGTCCTGGCGAAAAAAGCTGAGTGACCAGGTTGACAACCAAGAAAGGTTGGTCATGTTTAACTTACCACAGTCACGCTTTGCTTAAATAAGGAAGTATTAATCTTAAAAGCAATGCTGTTTCGCTTGTAAGCTCTTAGGTAATTTTGTTTATATTTAAGAAATGCTACCTAATTAGTACTTGCTATGAAACTCATCAAAACATAAAATTGGGAAAGGCAATAACAAAGCCACTGAAATTAACATTTTGCCATTTAAAAACGTGTAACTGCAATCAAAGCTCCTGGTCCCACCCACAATCAATCAGCTCTTTAACACAACCTCTTGCACTGTGAATCAGAGACACACACTCTATTTCACACATAAACATTTTTAAGTTCCTAACCTAATATAGCTACGGAGTGGAATGTAAAACACTGTTGAAATTCAAACTCTACTGCAGTAAATTTTTTTCAAGGACTGACAGGGTCCAAGTGAACCTATTTTCATCACTAAATTGTAATGATTTACACTATCACAGAGTAAAAGCACTGAGGAAAGTAGGCCATTCAATACTATTGGAACACCCTTGAGAAAAGTCCTTGATGGTGAATATTATCGCAGCAAACTGCACTGACAAACCCTGGCGGGACTGAAATAGAAACCACAGCTTAGCTGAACACACATACACTCAGATACACACACTTCATATTACGACTAATTCACCTTCAGACTTCTGATGAGTGGGCTCTAAGCTACCTGTCTTTTTAACTGTTCTCAGTGCAGCCCTCAGATGGTACGTCTGCCTGGCTGCCGCCTTATCTGCGAGCTCCTGTCTGAGGCTGACACTCTGGCTGACTGACGCTCCCATTAATCACCACAGGCAGGGAGGACTGATGCGATTAGTCATTTCATTGATTCCTGTGAAAAAATAGCCTTTTGGAATGGGAGATGCTCTTGCTCACACGGCATTGATTTTGGGTCACCTCAATTTATTTTAATCACCTGCTAACTGGGATTAGAGGGTTGGAGGAGTCTATTCCCATTTGTTTTTTTTCAAAATTCCTACAGGTACAAAGGTGCATGTTTATCTTTTGTTAGAAATGTGCATAATAGTATATTCCATTTCATTCACAGTTGCAGAAGTCAACTTTTGCAAACACAACAACATCTACAAAGGCAGGTAGGGAAAAAAAAAACACACAAGTAGACTTCAGAATGTGACACTGCCAAGTGCTAATGATGAACTTCAAAAGCATCTGAGCTGTACTGTGGTCTTTTCCCCAGCCGTGTCCTGGTTCTGCCATGTGGAGCTAAGTAGCAGCAAACATGTTTGAACACAACACCTGTGGGCGGATAGGCAGGGAGGAGGAGGGGAGGAAGGCTGCGGCTTTGCTGTTGCTTACCCACTAACAACTATGGCTGTGTCGATGTAGTGAATGGCCCAACGGGGCCAATCATCTACCTCAGTTCTGCAACCCACTAACTTACCCCTTCCTTTACAACCTGAAAGCACACCCATCCCTTTCTGCGTTTGATTGCCCATTTCGAGTCAGGATGGATGGAAATGTCACAGAGTAGTAAGACGAAAGAGGCTAAAATTAAGATGGGTGTTACACCAGCTGACTCTAGATCAAAACACTAGTGCTCCTCGGTCACTGCTGGGAAACAACTGAGGCATAAAGTGACGGCATTACACCTGTATCGATGGTTTACCTTTCTCGCAGTGCTTTCCTTCACGTCCCATAGGACACTTGCATGTGTAGCCTCCCTCGGGCAGTGCCTGGCACTGGGAAGATGAATGGCACTTGTTTGGCTCACATGGATTATGGACGTCAGCACAAGTTGGACCTATACCACACAAACAAATCTATCATGAGAAAATCACAGATTAATCTTTTAACAATCAGGAAAATTTCAGATATTATATCCTCAGAGAATGTGGCAAAAAACGTAAGAGAAGAGGGGTATGAGGATTTCCTTTGTAACAGAGTTCATTTTCTAACAGGTTCTGAAAATATTACACGTCCAGATTAAACAGTGGAGAGCCTCCCCATCATGCGGCCGTGTTTCTGAGCCAACACCGACTGTGGGAAAGGCTTGCGAGTGTCTGGTGCATGATGGTTTTGCCCTCTGCCACAGCCCATCTGAATTCACCCGTCATTACTTTAGCAGTCAGTGCCTGTGGTGAGCAGAGCGCTTTAATGAACCCCATCCCCGCTGAGCTCACAGGACTCCCCCGTTTTTCCTCACTCACGCTTTTGGAAGCTGCCTTTTATCCTCCGCTCTCACTTCTTCCCTACCGCAGCTCTTTTTGATAGCTCTTCCTCCTTTCCTATCTTTTTAACTCTAATACTCTCTCACCTCCCTCATTTGTCCAACTGTCCTGACATGTCCCTCTAACTACAACTCTCCCTACCCATTTATTCTCTCTTCTCACTCTCTGTGATCTGTCTCTCCCATCGAGACCGGCAATCTTGGCCACTTTCTAAATTGACATGATGACAAAATTTACTTGAATGTGAGTCTGCAGGCAACAGTCCAAATCTCATTATCACCATTAATTTTATGCCATGTTGTCAACATAACTTTGATCATAGCAAAGCTTCTTCAAAGTAGAGTCATCCTTCTCAGCCCTTGCAATACTAATAAAGA
>OMLM01014572.1:0-14784 GCA_900302695.1 Helostoma temminkii
ACTTTGTTGTAATATATTTTATATATACTGTATATATATATATATAAATATACAGTACTTAACTGGTCAGTATCAGACATTTTACTCAGAAACCAAGGACCTGCTACAGTACAGCACAAGCTTACCTGACTGGTTCAGACTTTAATTTTGAGCCAGCTTGACACAGGTTGGGTTTCAGATAAGGCCTTGGTTAGTAGGAACCAAATGGAACTGTTAAGACTTTTTGTCCAGATCCAATAAAAACAAAAGATCCACAAAAACAATTAATTTTTTTTCTGTGAGGGGAAAATTAAATTTGTAACCAAAACACTGAGAACCAGGAGTTACTTTATTTACACATTTGGTTAAAATACCAGCAAGTCTAGTCAAGTCTGTAACACATCAAGATGATGGAAGCTTGTTTGCTTTACATTATCTCAAAGACTGGTCCGACAGTGGGATTTGCATGTCTCTTTCATCTGCTATTGAAAACCATGTGACGCTGTTTACTTGCCACCCGGGTGGATCTCTGCCATTTTGACTGAGGACAAGCAGACATGAAAGGGGGAAAAAAGGAAGACAACCAAAAAGGGAATACATTCCTTCTTTCAGACAGCAGCTTGTAGTCAAAACAAGAGCACAGTGCAGTATTTTTCTGAAGACTTCAAAGGGGTTACTGTAGGGCTACTGAGGCTGATATTAATGAGACTGTGCTTTTTAACCAGCAGATGGGGACATTGCCATTAATTTACTGAATTTATCTTTACTGTGATTTCCTCATTACGTTTCGCACACACACCTGTGAAGAAAAATTAATGTTATATAATTTGTATATTACAGTAAATTGTGTGTCCTTTTACACTACACGACATAGTATCCTTTAGACAGTGAAATAGTACAACTGCCTGCTTTGTCACCAATATTATTGTTTTTTAATTGAATGCACCAATAAAGTGATTTTCTTCTAATATATATCTATTTTTGCCTAGAAGTATGTGACATAACTCTTTTCCAGTGACACGAGCGTAGAAAAAAAACACATATGGAGGTCCATCTGGCAACCACACAACCAAATGAGCCATTGACCAAATAGTCATTTAAGTGACTGGCCTAAGGGGAAGGGACATCAAGTATTAAGATGTGACCGCTGTGGTGGATCTTTTTTGTAAGCATTTCCCTGGAGGCCAAAACATGACATGAAAAGTGTCTGAGTGTGTCAGTGCGGATTGTTTAGTCGCTATTAGAGGCATTGAGAAATGTGTCTTGTAGTTCTTTAAGAAAAAAAGTTAACCAAGTTATAAAATTTGTTAAAAGGGTAGCTACTTTTCTTCTTAAGCAATGAATGATCACAATGTAAACACTATTAAATGGATCAATGCTGAGGTGACGGCTGTGTAGCGTGTATGGTCCGTTTCTGAGAACTTAATTCAATTAAAGCAGACAAAAGGCCACTGGCACCAATAAGGTTTGGGTGAAACGTGAAGCCGTGCATTGGACCCCCACACAGTCATGGTCAGTCAAGCATGATTTACATTTACATAATGCACGGCTACTGGGGAGGCTCACCATCGCCATGGGATACAGTCAGTGCTGTGAAGAAATGCAGCTCTGTGTTTAGTGGGTGTATCTTGTCTGGAGATGACATGCAGGATGTCCACACCAGCACCACACACAGGCAAAAACGCACTACACAACACACACATATACACTTTTTTTAAAATTACTAGTAAAGATCCTGTTTTCTGTGTTAACAGTATAAAAAATAAACCCTTATCTTGTCTGTGTATTTAATCTTATATTCTTTGTGTCAACAATAAACCCAGATGCAAACACTGCTGACTTTAAACAATCCTTATCACAATTGCAAAAGCAGCAACAGTGCTTTGATATCATCATCATATTACGACATCACTACAGTACAGTTAAAACTGTGCAGCAGGAATTTTCTTTCTTTAAAAGGGGAAGCAGTGCATTGTGGGATTGTTTGCAGAAAGTAGTGCACATGTCATGTTCATCACTTCTGGTGTTGCATTGTGGGTTACCTTAAGTGCACTATATGTGGTATGTGAATTCTTGTGCAAGTAGTTGTGCTTGCATTAGAATGCTAGCTTTAGCCGTTTTATTCACTTGCTCATTCATTAGCTGTTTGGTTACCTGGACATTAGTAACTAGTCATGTTCATGTGGGTGTAAGGGGTCAAAATCACAACACAAAGGTCCACTTACTTTGTTTGTGAGCTTTAATTTAAGTGACATTTTGTTACTTAAATTGTGTTCTGGTGTGGTACATTCAGAGGCACTACACAGTACTATACAGTACACTTGTGTTGTGAAGTGTTCAGGGGCAGTAAAGAGCGTAGGTCATCTGTACTTTGAAGCTCCAAAGATCCCCAGACAAAACAAACATTGAAGTCTGACTCAAGCCATGGATTTGGAGATTTATTACATTGCTAGTTCAAAGTGCAGTTATTAAAAACTGGCACTTGTTGCTTCACTTCACTCTTGCTTGCAGGTTACCTTTTATGGTGTCATTGTTTTTGGTATTCACACAATTTATACAACTGCAAACACCAACATGGCACACTCTCTACATACTACTGTATATAATTTTAATAATGTTTTGCTAAATTAATTAAACCCCTTGGGAATATTATATCTATATATAAGACTCACATCTTTAGGGATTATAATTTTGTCATCCTTAATAAAGTCTCTGAATCATTCAACATGCCATATTTAGAGGTCGACTGATATATTGCTGCGGCCGATATATTGGCAGATATTTGGAATTTTGTAAATATTGGCATCGACCGATAACTCCAACCGATACACGAACTACAAACTCCAGACGGCTACATTACATAAGCGAATGGCTAATTAGCATATTTTCAGTTTATTTAACATATCACATTCATAACACAAGTCCATAAAATGTTAGCTACACTGATGAAGCATCCCCTAATGATTTCAGTGTTTTGTTTTGTTAATATTTCAGCAAATGTATGGTAAAGGCTGCACTAAATGCTACCTCGATTGTTTAATTTTTATTTTATTTAAGCTTTAATAAACATTTATTCTTAATGTTAGTTTCACCAATTTTCTGCATTTCTCATTTACTGTAATTACACTAATCGAATCAGGCTATTATGGCCTATTGGCCAGATAGATTTCTCAATGTCGGCATTAAAAATCCCTTAACGGTCACCCTCTAGCCCTATATCATAATTTCTTGGATACATTTTATAGAATGTATGTATCTTGATGCACAAAACTACCACATACCTTGGAAATCCTCTCCAACTGGAAGAACTGAACTCACCCTGTGTGCAGCTAATTGCATTATGTGTATTGAAGAATTTGTGAACCCCCCTTGCTGTGTTTACAGCTGCTCCAGTATCTCACCAGTAGCTCCAACACTGTAGTTGCTTTAGGTTATTCTATAATTTGATGTTTGTAGTGGGAAGGGACCAGCAGCGGGGAAAAAGTGTTGTGGGTGCAGCAAGCTTGTAAGAGTTATTCGTTTCACAGAAATGACGAGCTCAAACAACATGCGCTTCCAATTTAAAGCCAAGCATTTGGACTATTCACACAACAGACCTTTCAGACACTCCTCTCGGGCTCAGCATTCACAGAGGCCTCACTCATGGCTTTACTTCAAACTTTAAAGAGTGATAACAATCGGCCAGAAAGTAAACCCAACCCCATGTTAACACCTTAAGCACACATCGCACGCTTTGATCCAGCAGAGGGGATTTTAGGAAGAATGAACCCTAAATGGGTTTTAGAAACACTGCCTGCATTAGAGACACAGTCAGGATCCTTCTACGTGTTGTCAGCTCGTCATTTATAGGATTCTTTTAGCTGTTTACTGCCATAACACAGTTGTTAAGCATAAAATATTAAAGATTTCATGCAAAACTGAAGACGTGCACATAAAGATATGATGTACAGTAAAATGAAAAGAGACTTTGTGGATTTGGTTCAGTAACACAACTTTATTCTTATGTAATCTGCTGGCTGTGTATGAATTCATGTGTTTTCACTGTGACCTGACTCATGGAATGCTGATGATTAGTTAATGATGAACATGTGTCTTAGGATTGAATTATGCTTCTTGTATCAGTGTGGTTTTTGCTACAGTTTTTTGCCCTCCTCTGAGACCAGAGGGCTGCTGCTGTGTTTCATCTCCCACGAAGTAAACATCCATTGTTTTTCCAAAACCTTGTAAAAAGTTGTGTTGAGAGGAGAAGAGTAAACTTGAAGAATGTTAATGTCACGCGCTCTGTCTGCTGCTTACCTTCTGCATGCTCTGTTTCCTAAGTGCCCTCTGCTCTCATGGGCGAGTGGCAATGAATCTGTCAGGTCTGAGATAGTTTCCATTAAGGGCCTGTGTAGAAGCCTGTTCAGTTGGGAGTTGGTTTGGGCAGCCATTGCAGATGGGAGGACCATTTTGTCTCTGCTGGTACCATTTCATTGTGTTTATTCATGTACCTGCAGTGGTTTTGCCTCTTGTAAGGTTTTGAGTCTGTCTGTATTTTACAATTGTTTTATAAAATGTATGAATATTATGTGATGTCAAAAGTTGTACAGACAATTAGGGATGTCACAAGAACCAATAATTTGATATCAAGTCAATCAAAATTGTGAAAATGTGATGGTGCTATAGTGCACCTCAGCAGCTGTCGCAGGGACTTCAGAATGTTCATTCTCTGGCACTGACGAGGTCAGTATATTAACCTTACAAGTTAATATACTGAAGTGTGCAGTTCCTGGCCCATCCAGCCAGCTAAGTGACTTGTTGTTATTGTTTTGTGACCTGTTGTTCTTTTCTCTCTTTCCACTAACCCCAACCGGTCAGGGCAGATGGCCGCCTACCCTGAACCTGATTCTGTTGTAGTCTTTTGAAGATTTTAGATTAGATAGACTAAGTTTAAAAAACCATAAGCTGTCATGGAACTGATCTGCATGGATTCATTCATGCATTCATACCTGTCATTTTATAATTATTAATTTGAGAGTACAAAATATAAATTTTCATCACTGACACTTTCAAACAGAAAACGAGAGTGTGGAAATTTATCCTCTACCCGTCAACTCGCCTGAGCTTCGCACCTGTGGAGGAGGATTTGGGGGACACAGGGCAAGACCTGAACAATATGGCAAAAAAAAAGATCTTATTGCAACAGCAGAGAGACATTCACTCATATGTTTTAGTGACTCACCTCACGTAAAGTAGTTAATGCCTGGACATAAACAATTGGATTAATTGTGCAGACCTACACAGCGCTGTCCATAATTTGGATTTAGACTGCAGTACCACTTTGAAACACTCAGTGTCAGTGCTACATATTGTTCCTTTAGTTTCAGGAATAGCTTGAAGAATGTGGAGAAGTTTTTTTTTGTTCTTGAAAACTTGAACTGCCCACTATCTTCACAGCCAGAACATTTTTGACTTTGGCAAAAGTACAAAAAAAATCTCCTGGTATTCTCACTTTCCATGTTATGATCTCCTGACACTGGTTTTCCATTGTGTGTGTGTTTCCTCTTTTCTTGCTAACAATGCAGCTCAGGAAGTATGTCAGGATAAGGGCCAGACTGCTAGGCTGTCTTTGGTCAGTCCATCTCACTCGTAGAGACGATACCATTTAATCCCAGAAAAACTAAGTAAGTGTTTGAGAAAGCTCCAGATCTGTGAAGGAATTACTGGCCCAGGTGTCTTCAGAGCAAACTCTGCGATGTCCCTCTGGCTGGTGAGTGCTGTTGCAACTTGTCATTTTTAACTGTGGGTGGTCAGACGTTCGCGCCCATCCTAAGGTCAGTCACACAAATAGCTGAAGGGCTGCGTCGGCAGTTTGGGCCTTTTTTAGGTGACTGAGCGCAATTCCTGTTTGTCTGATTCCTGATTAATGAATCTACAGTATACTGTTTATATTTTAAGTGATTCTTAAGTAATTAAATAACTAAAATTCAAACATCTGTAAATAGTTGCTGACAAAGCGGAAACTATCACTCCAGTTTTACCTGGCAACGTATAACCCACAGCTACTGCCTGACAATTATAGTTTCCAAAACTAGATAGTTCATAAAATGCTAAAAACGTATTTTGGTGAGCTAATCTTCAGCTAGCGGTGTCACTGGAACGGATAAAAATGACAAGCGCCGCTGGCTAAAAATAACCAGGCTGCTAAAGTTAATGTGTTGTACATTACAACATATTAAAGATTTGTTAGCACCCAAGCTTAACAGACATGCATACATCTTATAGAGATCAACATCTTAGGCTACTTGCCAGATATAGGTAATTCATCACAATAAGTATTTTATTTCTCTTTGTACTCTTAAGAAGTAATGTTTTTGCAATGTGTTTTGGAAAATATCTTTATTGAGTCAGTTGAGTACTTTTTCTATATATGGTCATAGTAGAGACAGTTCGTCTTTCATTTGTCCTTTCCTGTAAGTCCTTTATTGAAGTTCTTGTCTATGCTTTCATCTGATAAACTATGTATTTTATGAGTATGAGTGTAGTTGACCATGTGTTGATCTCAGACAGAGACAGTCTGTGCTTTGTCCGTTTTTCCCATTTGTCCTGCCTTCCGATTTGGAGGTGTCATTCCTGGAGGTGTCCGAAGCCTAATTGCTTTACGGCTGTGCACAGCGCAGTAACTTTCACACTGATGAGTGTCTAACCAGGGCCTGTCTGCCGTCACTGGTGGTGGACCCACTTCTGTCTGTCACTGACTCTCCTGCAGTGGTGAACGTCAGCTGGCTGTTTTCTAAAACCAGATTCTTTAATTAACCTAGATTTAACCTAAAGTGACTGTGACTTTAATTTCACCTCTGGATGGCGAGGGCCTTTGGCATGAAGAGGACATGATCAGCTGTAAAACTGGAAATAATGAATATACAGTCAGCACAGAGATTTTTAATAAACATACAAGAAACTCTCAAATAATGTCATCAAAATTTCAGTTCATTGTGTATCATCAATTTTTTTTAATAAGTGAAGAAAGAGCAAGGCAGCACTACACTGCACCATCTTTTTCATCACTTTGGCCAATAATCATATTCAGCTCTGCCTCGTCTGGGTTTTATGAAGCAGCTGATGAGTGCTCAGAGGCTTCTGGTGTTTGAGGCAAGTTGGCAGTTTCTGCTCCAGAAGTGAAATGGTCACTGTGGGTACTTTGTGTGCAGAGCGTGCGTCTGTGGATGATAATTAAAGGTTACATAGCTCACTCCTGCCTCTTGGAATTTGTAATTCACTTCTTACAAAGGAGGGGATTTGCAAGGAATCTTTGTTTAATATCGTATTTACCCGTGATTTATTAGTTAATCATCATCAAGGTGAGAAATTAAGTCGATCATAACGTACATTTTGAGGATTTTAAGATGTATCTCAAAGTACAAGGTTATGCAATAAAGTAAGAAAGTGTACATGCTTGCTCTCATTCTTTAATTTCTCACCAGACATTACTTTAGGTTAGGAGTGTAGAGTATCACTTGCATGTAGTCACAGGGACTTGAACGTGTGCCCAGGATGCTTTGTAGATTTAGTGCCTCCCCCATCTTAAGAAGCTTTTGTTTAACGGCTTGGATTATAGCTTGGATTTCTCAGGGCTTGCTCAATTTTATCACCAATCCCGATTTAAAATTCTCATTACTGCCAATTTGCCAATGAGCTTCCATCTGCCAACTGAAGATAGAGCAGTGTCGCTTTGCTATTTCCAAAAAGTGAAATGAGCTTTCACATAAGTCCCTATGGCTTTGTGCCATGTGATTATATTCTCCAAGCTCTCAATCTCAAAAATGAATGCATTTGATCAATAATAGGAGGGGCAGGGGATAGTTGCTGCATTAATCACATCCACTTTGTCTGAGGCACTAACAGGCAATGTAATATTTAAACAAATGGGTCTCCAATGCAAATGTTATTACTAGCTATTAGTTAACTTCATTTAAAATGTGCTCTCCCTTTATAGCAGCGATAGTCCACAGGCTCTTACAGCATCTATGTGTATACAGGGGCCACAGCTGACATTATGAAGTCACTGGAGCTCAGCTAAATCTTGATGTGAAGTGAAATATGCAAAAATGTGAAAGCTCAGCACACAGTTTCATCAGAGATGTAGCATAGTGTCTGATGAGGCTGGTCAGTGCCACATTTTTAATGTTGACTTCATATGTAATGTTGACATAAATGTCTAATGTGATGACCTTGGAATAACTGATAATATAAATCCTGCTTAAACATTAGAATAGCTGCAGAACTGTTTTCTTTTTCTATGCTTAAAAACAAAAGGCTGCATGAAAGTATTGGATAACAGCAAATTAAATGGATGAATAGACACCACCAGCTGTGACCAAAACACTGCAGTCAGCTCCCCATTAAAGCCATGACCAACCACTTCCCCTTTTATTCTCCTGGGGACAATGACCCTTAACTTCTTAACCTCTTGTGTAGTTTCCTAGAACAGACAACAGGCCTGATGCTGCCAGATTGAGGCTTGAAACCAGCCCATTGTGTGTACTGGAAAGAGACAGGAAGTGCGCATGATATTGTCCCCTTGCCTTCTTTGGAAACACTCCATCCCTCTGCAAATATTCTGTTATCATCTGTAATAGGGAGACAAGAGGGTTGGGCTAACATTGAAAACAAGCCTTCACCTGAGTTACTGTATCTTCAAACTCACCAAACTGTGTTTTAGTAAGCATCTGCTAACTTCTCTGTTATAGCTGACCATGTGGGTCACAAGTCTCCAGCACATTTATCAGTTATTAACTTAAATACAAATAAATACAAAGTGCTGTACATATTCTCATGTTAAAATGTTCAACTTAACAAGCAAGTTAACCTAGTTTGCTAACTGGTAGCTACTGTATCTAGCCAACTACCTGGCATTTATATAATCAGGTGCTTTAAAGGTTAAATAGTGGCATGTGCTTTATAAGTATCATTTGAGATGAAGAGTTGGAAATTGGTGTATTTCTTTGTCCAGTACACCTGCTAGGTTCCAAAAGCTCCTTTCACACATGCATGTAAACTGTAAACTTCTCCAGACTTTGGGCTAATACCATTTCTCCCCTTCTCCTACCCCAACACCTTGTCCCTTGAAACAGAGTAGTAAGGAGGAGGGCTGAAAATATTCCTCTAAGAAATGAGACACCTCTAACTATACCAGTATATGTCATCATACGGTGTCACTAGCTGCTACATAATACACACAACGAGTGTGTATTATCTACAGCTTCCAACATGCCTTTGACAACTGTTGTGATCTCCATTGCATGGATCATAGGCATTGATATGTGTTTGCTACAAGTAAACAGCAGAGCAGAGTTATGCAATGATATCTGATGAGCGATAAAAAGTTAAGCAAATTCACAGCTTCTGGTCTTTGTCCCTACATGCTGAGCTGTCTGCGGACAAGGCATCGAAACCCTGTTGCTGTCGGTCACATGTAAGTCGATTTGGATAAAACGTCTGCCAAATATACATTTTAAAAATTTTTAATAAAGAATATGACCGTAAAAGTATGGGCACAAGATTGAATGTAACATAAAACAATGGTTGCCGTAATTAAATCCTTATTAATTCCAAAAATATTTATGTTTGTGGGTCTCTTTGCTTTGTATACAGCCATACTGTCCATGTATCTGGTGCATGCTAAGAAATCCCTCATACCTCTTTGTTTGTGAGGTGCTGAAAAATAGTTTTGACGGCTATGTAGCCCTCTGGCTTAGCCCTACCCCTCCATCCAACAGAGAATCAAGGAAACCTCTACCCTTCACGCGAACGTGCAAAAACGGAGGGGTAGGGGTAGAGCTAAGGGGTAGGAATGGGATTGGCCCTTTATCCAGGTGAGCTGTATCTGAGAACTCAAATGTACGTATGTACGTCCCAGAGTCTCTTATTTCTCTTATTTTGCTCTGAGTAGCAAAGATTGAGGAAAGAGGAGTGATGTTTGAGGAGAGATAAGTGAGAACACATGAGACCATCCTAGAAGTACACTGGTAGAATTAAAAAAGAACTAATATAAGACACCTACGTTTTTATTTTATTAATTCTTTCAAATCCATCATCTCAGCTCAGGGAGCAGCTTTCTCCAGTAGTCTGCTGCACTGCACTCTCGGACATTAGGCTTGTGCTGCTGTTGTTCGCGCTAGGAAAGCTAAATGCATCGTCATATATGACTGCATTGCTAGATCGTTAATAACAGCAAATTACACTTTTCTATTGTGTAAAAACGGTATTGGCATAGACGATATGACATGGCACGCTCCTACATCCCTCCATCTATCTTAGTGGGAGGGACTAACACACAAGGAAAATACACAAGTGGATGCATCGAAGAAATTGGGACTGAGCTAAAGAAGGGGGCTTCCTGCGTAGCAGATGTAGAACAATGCTGCTCTTCATAGTTCTGTAAGGATATTTGGCTAATGTGACATTTGTCGGAACAGACTGTAGATGCAAGTAGTAGTCGCTCATTCATTTGAATACTTTCAATTAGTATTAGTTAAGGATATATTTTAAACTCATAAACTGCCTTTGATAAATGTCATGTTTTTGGGAAGTTTATTAACACCTTGTCAGACTAATTTCTTAGAGTGTATGCACGATCTGAAATAGACCATTTATGCTTGGTGTGAGACTGGTCATCATTGGCTCCCCTGACGGCTACAAATGCACCGGCACACTCCAGTGATTAAACTGAGCTGTGGCACGTTCAGTTTTTACATCATTTTTAATTTTCCTTCTCTAAAACTTTGGCACTCATATTATCGTCTGCTGGGAAGCATCTGCAACATATTGTAATTTGTATTTATTTCTTCATTTGGATCACTAATGCATCTGCTCCATTTACTTAATATTCATAGTTTTTCTCTAATCCAAGAGTCTCTCCAAGCAACCCCCCTCTTTCCTACATTATATGCAGACCCTCCTCCCTTTTCCATCATGCTAAGTGCCTCCTGCTTTACCAGACAGCTCTGCCTGACCCATCCCACCTCCACCCACTTGTGTCTTTCCGTCTCTTAATCTTTGAATGGAAGAACGTGCAGCATCCAGAGAAAGAAGGGACAGGATGGAGAATGCAGGGATGCTGCTGGGATACTAGCTGAAAGAAGGAAGGATGCTTTTAGGAATGAACTCAGCTTTACTTCATGGGAACTTCTAGTCACTGAAACTGAAGGAAAATGTAAAAGTGCTTGGATCTAGTCAGCAGCTGTCCCAGGATTCAGTCCAGGACTAACTGTTAGGGTTGAAGGACAGACTAGAGTGGGAGCGGAGACACTGAGCGCAGACAGTGATACAGTAGAGGACGTGAGGAGATTTACAGAAGAGAATGGGCGGATTAGGTTGGTGTCTCGCTACAGTCTTCAGTTGGGCTAAATTCTTCTTCTACTGCATCTTCCCGTTTTGGAAACAAAGGAAAAGCAAAGACAAGGTACAGTTCATACTTTAAATGTAATAAGAATCGTGGAAGGTTTCTGGGTTTAGCTTAATTATTTAGAGTTTACTCATTTTGGAAATTGGATCAGATCAGTGATTTTTCTGTTTGCTAATATAGAAATGGAAAGGGACATCACTGCATTAACTCTGGACTGATTGAACAACGTTAGCCACACTAGTGGAATGCCTTTAGGATTGGCAGTGTCAGTTAGTGTTGAGGTTGATTGGTCCACCACTCAGCTCCACACTTCTTAATGGATTTGGAGGAAATTTGGTTCAGATGTTTTATTCCAAGTGGATAAATCCTATTGATGTTTCTTCTACTACATCATTTGGTTCATATTTATGGTTTTTACTATAATGTCTCAACAACTAGTCTATTTGATGAATTGCAATGGCATTTCTATCATCCACTCTCAGGATAAAATGTAATAACATCAAAATATACTTTGTCCAGTACTTTGATTTATATTATGACCAAATACAGATTTATGGCAGTCTCATTAGTAAATCCTCTAAATAGCAGCATGTTAGCATCATCATTACGCTGATGCTTATATGCTGATGATATTAGCACGTAGCTCGAAGCGCCACAGAAAGCTGCTAGCATGGCTGTAGACTTGTAGTCCTGCTTAAATTCAGCCTCGTCCTTGACTTTGAAATACATACTGTTCATTCATTCACTGGCATTCCCAAACCATTGATATGTGGAATTTTATTAGGAAAAAAAAAGTGTCAGTAATTAAGTTTCCTTTCAGATGTAATGAAAAGTTACAATTTACACACAAATTTTAAAAAAATGTACACGAATGAAATGCATCAAACATCTTGGCCCAAAGTTTATAACAAATACAACAAAGATGTGGACGATTAATGTCATCTCATAAAATCATACAGTGAAAATCTCATTCTGTTGCAACCCTTCCATGGACTGTGCAAATTCTTTCCATCCTTCACCGTTATGCAAGTATGTGATTTCCAGTTGGGCGCCTTTCAACTATAGCAAGAGAGGGCACATTTAGAGAAAGCAAAGAATAAAAGTAGAGAACATGATGCACGTGACATTTGTCATTTTGTGTATTCCTCAGGTCATCACACCGCTGATTGCTCTTGCTGATTGATTGATTATTTGTATATGTAATTATTAATCTGCAGTTGAACTTTTAGTTTATTAATGATCCACCATTTCAAACGTCAGATAAATGTAAAATCTTTTTTGTGCTATTTGAGTTTTTTTTAATTTCCATTATAAATTGTAACATGTACATAGAAGCAGATGAAAAGAAAGACATCTATAGTGACGTTCACTTTGATAGATGAGAACACTGTGACCTGATGAATTATAGTTTCTTACACAGGATGTATGAAACATTGAGATTATGATTCTTTGCAACATTTCCATGTGCAGGTGCCAAGAGGCCTGTCAGCTTTAATGACAATGGAAATTTTAATATTTGTATGAGGCCCAGCCAGTGACAGGCCAGATGTGAACACAAAGAGTAAAACAGGATGGAGAGATAAGAACATTAGGAATACGCACACACACACACACACACACACACACACACACACACACACACACACACACACACACACACACACACACACACAGACAGACATCAGGATATTACCAGTTTGACTTTTCCCGATAGTGGGTCTGTGCTGATGAACAGAGCCATTAATCCTGCAAATGCAGCCACCACACTTCTGTGCCTTTGTATACACACACACACCCCAGTATTCAATGTTTGGCTGCAAACTGAACTCACCCTTAATTAAAACAAAGTGTTCAGCCACTTTCTGGCCACAGACACTGAGAGGTTTTAGTACATCTTCGTTTCCTAGGACTATGCATCTTCCCTCACTGGCACTTTGATGGTTTCTATGCCTTCAGCAGGGGCAAATAAGTACTTCACCTGCAGTTGCCCTCAGTTCTGGTAGTCTGTGTTGATTCTCAACTCTAATTTTTAGCAATACAAGCTTACCAGGATCTGATCCTAGTAAGCAGGATGACTGTGGTACAGAGCAGCTGAATCCCTGCCAGCTCGACAATTTGTTAGCCACAAACCTGTAATAACCTGTAATGTGTTTTTGGTTATTTGAGGGTGATGAACCTAGTGGATATTTAGTGTACTACTGGCATTATTATGTTTAGAAAGTTGATAAAGGTGAACAAGGCAACAACTAATATTTTTTTTATAGCCATTTGATCAGCAAATGATTTCTTGGGCTATAATGTCAGAAAAACTGATAAAACAATTAAAATATAAGTATTCAAAAGAAGTATTCAATATACTGTAATGTTAACAAAAGCAGTAAATGTTAATGTTGCTTTAATGTTTCTAATGAACAATTTTGAACTGGTTGAACCAAACAACCAGGGACTGTAGTTAGTGTGTCTGCTGTTTGGTGTCGGGCAGGTAGTGTACAATGGGACTTTATAGCCTCTTCAGTGAAAACGCCTGCCTGCTGCGACCCAGTGCTGTGCGTCATAAAACTGAAACAATGATGTGAATGAAGCTAGTGTGGCGATACGTCCATCTGGGCTCATTGCTACTGACATTTACCAAATACGATTCATCCCCATTTGGTCCAATGTGAAATATGTGCCATGGCCAGAATATCAAGTTTGATAAGATTTGTTCTATGGTTTTGTTGTTGAGCGTGTGTGTGTGTGTGTGTGTGTGTGTGTGTGTGTGTGTGTGTGTGTGTATTGTGTCTTCACAAAGCTTGTGTCAAAAAGTCAAAGCCGCAGGATGTGGACGCCCTGTGCACTGCAGTTTATTAGTTTATAAGTTTTTATTTCACTTTTTATTTACTGTACATACTAATGCATATGTTGTTGAACAGCTCTATTTCTGCTGCACAGTACATTTCAGGGTGTTTGACATAAATAGAAGATGAATGACGTTTGCATAAGCACTCACAGTATAGTTTACACACAGAAAAGAGTGGATTTACGGTTATGAACCTTCATAATAAACATAATAAACATGAAAAAATACATAATGCCACCTCAACTGCTTTGTACACTGCACTCAAAGTAATTTTTACATACTTTGTTTGTTCAGAGCTTGCTGTGTAGTGCAGGGGCAGTGTTTGCATGGGTCGGGTGTTCTGGCGCTGGGTGGACAGTCCTTCCTCTCAGCATTAAACAGCAGAGGAAAAACGGGAAAACGTGTGCACACATGTGAGTGTTCTGCCAAAGAGGAGGGAGGGCCTGTGTCTGTATTGTTTTCAACAGATGGGAGTCATGGGGGTGGGAAAGGGTGTGTGTGTGTGTGTGTGTGTGTGTGTGTGTGTGTGTGTGTGTTGTGTGTTGGGGGCCTGCTGGAGTGTGTTCTTCCTCTGTCTGTC
>OMLM01014572.1:14804-58872 GCA_900302695.1 Helostoma temminkii
GCATGATTTCTTTAAGGACTCTTTAGTGCTATTTATGAGAGCAATCATTCTTGTATTTTGTGTGTGTGTGTGTGTGTGTGTGTGTGTGTTGTGTGTTGGGGGCCTGCTGGAGTGTGTTCTTCCTCTGTCTGTCAACAAGTGAACTCCCCCTTCATCTAGCAGTTTCTAGGACGTCAGCCAAAATGACAGAACACACCCCTCTGCTGTTTGTTCATTCGCTCTCTGCTCATCTATCTGTCTGCTATCTCTCTCTCTCTCTCTCTCTATCTGCTTATCTGTGTGCTTTATGTTTATCTGTTTGTAACTTTTTCTTCTCTTCTCTATCTTCTCTATCTATAAACTTCTTGCCTCTTATCTGCTGAATCTGTTTTATTACTGCATCCATTGTAAGAGGCGTTCCAGCTTTGATCCCCCTCAGCTGTTTACCCATCTTTGGTTCAAGGAAAGTGACCTGACACCAGTTAATCTTCTTAATTGTGCCTCGCCGTCCACACTCAGCTCTGGTTTACAAAGGAAGAAAGAAATGGTCAAGGTTAAAGACGTACTAAAACAAATCCTACGATTGATGTGACAAATCCTACGTTACAACACCCTGCACACAAACACACACTCCCACCCACACTACCTCTACAGGCCTTCCTATATTTAATTACTGTGCTCTGAATAAGTGACTGTATATGATTATCAATGTTGCGGCAGTTTGCTCAGTGACCACAAGTGGGTGCTGTGGCTATACTCGCTGTTTGAGCTGTGTGGTCTTTTGGAAAATAATGTCAGAGGAGTAGTTCAGTCTGTCGCCAGTGTTGTGCCAAAATAAGGGAACTGTGGATTCAGTAGCTTCCTAACTCCTAATTCCTAACTTTTTTGCTTTTTGTAATCTTAAACCCACAGTATACATGTAAAAATCTTAAACCAAAACCAAAAGTTGTTTATGTTTTTTTCTGGCTGTACAGTAAATTCTGTTAGTGTGCTGACGGGAAATTTGAAGGTGACTTAATGTAATGCAGGAACGTGGTGTACAATGCTGTTAAGCAAACTAATCTCTGCTTGACAGCAACACATAGTCATTCAAATGAAACATGATTAAATGAAATGTAATCATATAAATGAAATGTGGTGATTTTTTTCCTTTCGGTTCATCGTATAGTTGGCACGATTTGGCACAGGTTTTATGCCGGTTCCCCTTCTTAACGCAACCCTTCACAATACACTGTCTGGCTGGGGTTTCAAATATAGAGAAGTGTAATGGAATGAAGTTAAACTGAACCATTAAAGCTGCTTTGATCATTATTTTTATACTAACAATTGATCAGATGATAATCTGTAACATGACAGCAGTTGCTCTCCCCAAGATGATTATCACCCAACTCTGCAGTGTCTCTCACTTCTACAGTACGTTTAGCTTCTTTCAGCTCATTGTTTTGATTTTCTGATCTACAGCTTTAATTTTTTGGTTTGGTTTCATTGCTCCCATCAACTTCGTCTCTAGCTACAAAGGCTGCTTTTTCAATTCATTTAAAACTTCAAGTTTAAATTTGCTGGTGAGCAAATGGAGCAGTTGCTAAAGAGACAGACATTTTCCCAGGAGTTGATTTGAGAACAAAGAGAGAGGATAAAACAAACTTATGTACATTCTTCACATGGTCCCTAAAATTATTCCCAAATGTTCTGATTCTGTTGAATTATAAGTACATAAGCAATACATACACATGTTCACCAAGTTTTTAAAAAATCATTTCATGGATAATAAAATAGAAATACCACCACATCTCCATCAGGGCCATATTTGCTCTTTGAAAACCACAGATTCACTGTTAAAATTTAACAGTGACAGTAAATGCATTAAAGTGCAATGCAAAAGGATGTAACACTGGAGTTAACAGTGTGTCTTACATTCCCATGTACTGTAAGCTGTTAGCAATACTGCAATATCTTGATTGAACAGATTAGTGCTACAACAAGTTATTGGTAAATGAAAACCCAGTTTGCTTGCAATTGTTAAATGAAAAGCTATATTTTACTCAAGGGTTTCGTCAAAAGACGAAAAACGTAATTTTGCATTTAGTTATATTTCAGTTGTTATCATAAAATGAGACAGACATGCATTCATGTTCAGACAAATGTCGAGCGTGTGTCTGTGTGTGTGACGATAGGGATTATTGTCTAAATGTTTTCTCTCTGACATTGTCTTCTTCAGTGAATTTGTCTCTGTAGGGGTGGCCTGCAGGAAATACCAGGGGATTAATCCTCTGTGCCACTGGATGACTGTTTGTTTCTTTCAGTGTGTGTGGGGTGGGTTGGTGTATTTATACTGTGTGCAAGCAGATGTGAAGGTGTGTGTGTGTGTGAGAGAGAGAGTGGGGGAGAAATGGGTGACTATTGGCGATGTTTATATACAGTACATATGCAGTGATAGTTTAAATTGTGTGTGTTTATGTTTTCAGGAAGAGGTGGGAGAGAATCTTTGCGTATGTGTTGCGAAATTATGGCTCCATGAGTGTTTACATGTAGTTCATGGTTGGGTAGCGGTTACACTGTGTGGTGTATAGAGGTTTGCAGGACTTGTGAATACTATAGGGGTGAGTGTGTGAAAAATGGGATACCACACAAGGGGATTAAAAAGCCACTCTTGGGGCTAAAACAGTCATTGATGAGCAGTGAGAACATAATGAAGCAGCTATTGCTTCCTGGCCCTTCTGTGTTATTTCTTAGTAAGGGGTTTAGACTGGGGTGTGGGGGTCTCTGAGACCACTACTTCTGAGGTAAAGTCTGTTGTTCTCAAAACTATTATTTTAGATCATGAAATTATATTTGTGACCCAATTTTTTGGTGCACTCATTCAGTCCTGTCTAGATTATTATAGATTATTATGTTATAAAAACTGCTTTAGACAATATTGAGTACAAATAGGGACATTTAGAACAATTTAATGCAAATTTCAGGCACTTTGAACATGATCCAAATAGCTGGTGTCCTCTCTGACATCCAAAATGATCAAGTATACTTTTTTTCAGTGTCAGGAGAAACACCAGTGGACAGTCATCTCAAGGTTGAGCTAAGGGGGAGGCAGACCTAATGAAATATTAAAATGGGCTCAGTACAGAAATACACCAGGAAACTGTATAAGAGAGATGGAAGGACAGGGAGGTTGAGTGCGATGGATGCTGAGGGAGGGGGTGGGATCAAGGAATGAATGAAATTAAAAGTGGAGAGACTTAGAGGGCTAAGAGGGAGGGAGAGGTGGGGCAAAAGAGATGGATAATAAGTGAAATACCCCCTCCCCCTTTGCTCCCGTAGGGAGGTAGAGGCAGACTGACACCCCCCCACCCAGACACACACACACACACACACACACACACACAAAAAAAGCTGTGTGAAACTTTCCCTGGCAGACGACAGGAGAGGCGCAGTAAGAGAGGCAGAGAGGCAGTCAGGATCCGATTTAGGGGAGAGACAGAGTAGGAGGAACTCAGACAGTGAGGAAGTGGGAGAACGCAGGACCCCAAGGTGTTTGGGTCCAAGGTGGTCATGGCTTTGCAGCGTTGGGCAGCTATTCTCCTTTCTGGATTGGACTTAAGGAAGCCCACTGGTCTGTAGCAGCATCATCACTCCTGACCGTCAACATGCCGTCTGTTTCTCTCAGCTTACCAGCAGCTCTGGCTGGACCTGCACGCACCTGGGTCTGCCTGTCCTGCATGTTTTGGGTGAGGTAACTCTTCAACTGGAATTTGTTTCCAGAATCACGAGTGATTTGTTCAGTGTCGCCACAGGATGTCTCGCATATTTATGTCCAGTTTGCAGGACACTGTAGACCTTTGTGCATAACATGATCATGCATGACAGTATATGTGCATTTGAAGTATCATGGTGGCATCATGAGTAGGTAAGTGAGTGAGATGAGCAGAATTAGCTTCGTGATGCAATTAGCTAAAAAGCTTTTGTTGTTGTTTTTTTTTACCACATGAGGAACAAGGACTGAATCAGTCCCACTGAGAAGCTGTGATCTATTGGGAGGTCTGCTTGTGAGTGTTTGGGTGGAGGATTGGGACCCCAGCTGTGGGGGGCCTTGGCACGGTGACACAGTTGAATGAGGATGATATTATGAAGGAGAATGGGAGGGTGTGAAAACAAGACAAAACCATGCATTGGTTAAACATTTTCTTCTATTTTCTCCCCAGCTCTGCGCACAGACTAGGAACTTTTCTGCTCTGAGTGACTCTCTCTTTCTCACCCTTTCCCCCTCTCCACGTCTCGCTCTGTCTCGCTCTAGGTGGTTGGGACACACAGCTATTTTTGCTTTCTCTTGTATAATTCAATCTGCCGCGCATTCCCGCTCTCAGCGAGAGGTTTGTTTGTGCACTTGTGTGCCCTGTGAGCTGTGATGTGGTCAGTGAAGAACAGCGTTCGCGTATGCGCGTCTATGCTAAAAGCGTTGTGACCGTGGTCTTGACATATGTCTTAAAACACTCTGAGTGCTTTTACTAATTTGTGCTGATATGAAAGAACATTCCTGAATCAAACCTACAACGTTGCATGCTGCTCTCCTCTCCTTCAGCTGAATAGAGGATGAAAGAGGAGAGGAGTTGAATAGGCCATTGAGAACCACCGCTCCTCATTCTGCAGTGGTCCTTTGGGACATGACTGCACACCACTGGTGGAGCTGGAGCTCTAGGCGAGGAGGCTGGATAATCTTACAGAGCTCTTCATCAGTTAATTACCATTCTTTCTTTTGAGGAATGGGAGGTGAGGTGAAAGGGGGGAGTCGTAAAAGAATCTCAAAGCCCCCCAGCTAAGCTCTGGGTCACTGATTGACTGCATTAGAGCAATGTATGACAAAGCGTGCTCACTTAAGGAGGCGGGGTTCAATCTGAGCTCTTTCGTTAATAGTAGATCTTTGTTTAGTCCTAAAACAGCCCTAATATTGCCACACTTTATTCCAACAGATTAGGGTAAGGTTCAGTGTGATACTAGAAGATACTAGCTGAAAACTGATTTGGGTATAGATTATTCATTTCTTTCTCTCTTTCTGATAATAACTGTACAGTACTTCCTCCTAGACAGATCAGGTTTTATATATGGACATGGACATAGTTCTTCTGCAGCTGGGGAAGTAAGTACAGCTGCAAAAACTGTTGTAAAATGATGAAGAAGAAAGGGAAAAAGAGTGAGTGAGAGCAAGACCAAGTTAGAAAGATGCAGGAAACAGACCATCTTTATGAACTAGACAAGATCTATTCCATAGGCCAACCTCAAATGGGGAGGGTTTCCTCCTGTCAGAGCAAGATGGTCTTGGATAAAAAGATTTTTTTCCAGCCTTGAAGTAGAAGGAAAAATCTCAGAGAAATATAGGAAATAACAGACACAACTTGAAGGCCAACGGAAATGAACAGAAGACGCTCTGGGCAAGATCGGAAGACAAAGTAAGACCGGATGGCACAAGGGCCCTCGAAAAAAGACCTTCGAGGTCTGCCACTTTTCCCTCGGACACTATGAATAATTAATGAGTGCCAAAAAGGGGGTTTTAGGGAGAGATTAATCAGGTTTCTCTGAAATGACCATGAAACCAATCAAATGTCCTCTAAAAACTTGTTGATGTTCGAAAAGTTAAGGATTTGGCATCACACAAGTGACAGGATATGTACCAGGCAATTGCAGAGGTGTTGAAAGTGACGGCCAGGTTCCTCTGACCTAACAAGGTGTGATACAAAACGTTGCCTCGGAGCGCTGGCTTACAGTTTTGTTAATGCAAATATTGATCCTTGGCTAAACCTTCAGACTTGATCGATATCCATTAACATACACTCAGTCTGTCTGAATTTCGTCTTGAAAGATCGCTCTGGGAAATGGTGTCATCTCGGGAATGTTAGGTCATTGGTTTCATGTTGTCTTCAGTTGAAAATGGATAAACCCCCTGTTTAAAACTAACGTGCATCTTCTTCTGAAATGTTCTTTCCGTCTGTATTTGTGGTTATTTTCTGTCACATTGTATGCACTCTCCTCCACCCTCCTTTTCCTCTCTTGGTCTGTTGCTAGTCCACCATCCGAGTTTCTGAGATTACCTTTGATTTGAGAAAAGCGTTCCACATGTGGGGCCCCTTTGAAATACAGCAACATTTCTGTAATTGTAACATCTGGCTTGATGCTGCCCCAGTGTTTTTCACTATAATGGATTTGCCATGCAGTCCCTGCCTTGCTTGACACTCTCTAAGTTGTTGCCATCCTGTGAAAAAGACTGACTGCATTTCCATCTTTGTGTTACTATTTGCATGTATTTTCTTGATGTTGAATCGGATGAAAAATCTTGAACAACAAAAAGGGAAGTTTAACCCTTGCTAAATTGATTTATGAGAGTTGTTGAGCTTTGTGTAACACTCCCATCCACCTCTTTCATTCCTAAAGAGACCCCCAGCCTTGTACATGCTTCACTGGACACATGGGACTTAAACCTCCCCATGGCCTCCTGGTTTTTGTCCTTGAAGGAGTTTCAGGATTCTGAAATTTGAGGGACATTTATTGTTGACCACAATAATCAATGTATTTGCCTTTTTTTAGTGGCATAGTCAAGTCAGTTTTATTTATAAAGCACTTTTCATGCACAACAGCAATTCAAAGTGCTTCACGTCCACATAAAAGCAGCACTGTAAGATTAAAGCAACTAGAATTCAACTCACAAAAAGTCAAATGTGAAATTGTGTAGGTGGGCTTTCCAAACTGCTTCACAACAAAACCTCTGTCTTTAGACTCTTGACTCAGATAAAGGAGAAGTCCCCCAAAACACCCTTTAACAGGAAAAAAATGCAAGAAACCTCAGAAAGAGCAACAGAGGAGGGATCTAGTAACACAGTCGATAAACTGTCACCGCTGCACACATGAAAGCCACATGACCACACAAGCAAACTGTACAAACAGAACAAGTCATCACGTTCACGTGTCTGTATTTATGTAATTTAATTACAGCCTTTCGTGGTTATGCAATCGCACAGGCTGGCATCTCGATTACAACTGTGCATATTACACATAAAAAACATACACACACACACACATATATGAACATACTATATATACATATACACATGTACATTCATTTACCAGCTGCTACACATAGGTAATGAACACAAAATGTTTAGTGTCATTGTCCTGCTGCATCACCCATCTTCTCTTGAAATTTAAATAGTCTACAGTCATTTAAAGCCACTCCGTTTTCCTGTTAGATACCTTGATAAATGTATAAATTATTTTTCTCCTCCTCTGTGACAAACTACCCAGGTCAAACTGGCAGCAAAGTAGCCTCAAATCACGAAGCTCCCTGTTTTCATGTTGGTTAATGGAACCCATTTTTATGTATTTATTAATTATTTTTGAAGAGGGCACTACAGATGGCATAACCTAGTACTTTTTTATTGCTGCTATATATAGGCTCACTTTAAACTCCCTGAAAATTTAACATAAAATCTGAAGTCTTTCTTTAATCTTTAAACCTTTTACAGGTTTATTACATTTGTTTATCTACCCCATGTCGAGTATTCAAAGCCACCTTATATGGTGCTCTGCTCTGCATCTTATGTGTGCAACCCAGACATTACCAAGCCAGATATTCCTTACATGTACATGCAGACTCAAACTTTGTGCTGCCAGAGGGAAAACGGCAGCCAAATTAAGCCTACGTTATGTTACAAAAAAAAAAAACCCACAAAAACTGATCAAAGCCAGGAGATATGTCATTTTATGAAATCTGATGCCAGAACTTAAGCATGTGTGCCTTAATGTGTGTAAATATGGGTGCTCTGACATCATAGTAAAGTAGTCTGCAGAACAGCAGGAACTAGGAGTATTTTCTTCGTAATTTATCTTCTTAACTTTGCCAGTTATTTAGTCCGGAGCTCTTACCTGCCACCATTTCTCCAAGGGTCCTCACCAAAGAGGCCCCCAGAACTTGTTAATGCCATGATAACCTCTAACTCTGGATGTGATCTGAGACCTCCTGAGGATACCAAAGCATTCAAGTGTGAGGCCAAGCAGTCCTCATTGAAAGTGACACTGACAACATCCTGCTGTGCTGCCTGTGCTTTTATCCATAATCATTTGGATCTGCATTTCAGTTTCATCATTCATTTAGTTCATACTGAAGTATGGTTACTTTGTTTGCAGTACTGTGAGTGGCACAAGTAATTTGTTGAATTTATTTGATTTTCATTATTGTTCCTTGTTTAGGCAAGAATCTAGTTTGATCTAGTTTGAATTAAAAATAAGGCAGAGATCTAATCATAAGAACAAAATCCCCAGCAAGCATGTCATCTCCATCCTAGATAACACTGTGGGGTGATGGTTTTAATTTCATAAGTCGCGTCCAAGTGTCAGAGCCTCTGCCAACCCAGCGCGATATGTAACGTGTTGTGTTCTCACTGGGATTTAGCTCCTAAGATGAACTTTTCATGTCTTTCATTAAAAACCTGTTCCTTAAACGTAATACCTCTGTATCCATGCTATTGGCAAGGACCACCCCCCTTGCTGTTATTTGGGGCTTGTTGCCATCTTTCCTCCACATGTACAATTTATTTTCATAGGCTGCTCTATCACAGCGCTGCGAGAGAAAGTCCAGAACTTTGTTTTCTTAAAACAGAAAAGCTTATCTCAGGCGATTTTGAGAAAACACTGAAACTGAAAACAAACGAGGCTTAACTTTTATAAGATGCTTGTTATAGATTTCAAGACACATACCTGAATCCAGGCCAGGAAAGGACAATGCTGGATATTTAAGTTAAAGTTAAAAAAGAATTTATTTTACACACAGGGGGCTTGCCACACAAAATCTAAACATCAGTACACGAAGAAGCAAATATATGAAGAAAACCTAAACATATTAAAATAAGAAAACAAATAAATGTACAGATTAAAGCTTATTAAAGATTATTTTCTACTATACATGGTTTCTTTAAGGATGTATGGATTCCTCTTTTGTTCTATAACCCAGTTCTTTGTGTCATTTTGTGTTCTAAAGATGAGGTCTAGACACTATCTCTGTATTATCTGATACAAAACAAAACACAAAACCACTGTGGAATTTTTACAAGGATAGCGTAATTTGTTTCTTAGTTCAGTTTAGTTCATTTAGTTTTCTGGGGAGCCTGAGGTGCTTTGGCTGATAAAACCACATGTGCTTTGCCTTCTCTATGTGGTTCATTTGAACTTTAAAAATAGAAAGAGACACCATCTTTCCAAATGATCTGAACATAGATACCGTATATATTTACTTTCCAGTTTTTTTCAGCATTGTCATCATTTCCACAAACACCACAAATTAAGATGACAACAATCGCAAGACGGCAGAATTTGATAGCCTGTTTTTTTTATACAGATTTATTGAAAGTGCGTTAAAGTGCGCTACATGTGGTCACAGTTAGGGGTGGAAATCACTCACGTTACGATAACATCACAATATTTTGCCTGCCAACCAAAACCAGTGACTCTGCCCCCTCACTATATATTGCGGGAAAATACATCACATATAAATAGTGAACATATTTTAGTGATGTGTCTGACATGTGTGACATGTCTTAGTTGACAGACTTTTGTATTAATCTACGTGATTCACATTTGATTCAGCCGATCACCTGACACCTTAAGGAGTCTGGGGTAATCAGGTTAGGTTTCATTTTAGATAATTGGTATGCTTAATAAATATTGACACTAGGTGGCATTGATAATCACACAGCAGCCTATTGTCAGTCATAAGCCCATCGTTTGGCTTTGTTTAGCTTCGCTTTAAAGGTATTAATTTATTTAAAGCTAACTAATATTTCATATTCTAAGAAATTAAGTGAAAACAGGACACAATGTGTTGTTTCAGCTTTACTATTTAATTTCACATTTCTGGGTTACATGCAGACTTTCTGTTGTTAATTGCAGAAACAGTTTTTACTATGGCTCGCCACCTAGCGAAACAGCAGGCCCACGAACATACACTATGGACAAAAGTATCTGGCCACACCGGAGGGATGATAGTATGGGGCTGTTATTCAGGGTTTGGACTAGGCCCGTTATCTCCAGTGAAGGACAATCTTATTGCTTCAGCACACCAAGATATTTGGATGCTACAATGCTATGCTCCCAACTTGTGTCAGCAATTAGAAAGCATCCTTTACTATTCCAATATGACAATGTCAATTGACACGCCTGACAAATTGCTTACCCGATTTAAGATGACATAGTAGCCAGAAAGGCCCATGCATTTTCCTGAATATTTTCGTCATTCTTTGCTGCAGGAACAAACGGTACAAAATGAGCAGAATCTTCAGAGAGCGCTCTACTTGCTAACGGTACTAGCAAGAATTTATGCTTCTTGTGTGTTGTTGAGCATGAGCATGTTGAACATTTGGCATGGTAACTAATTATTAAGGTGAAATATTAAGGTAAAATCAAAATTAGTAAAAATTGGCCAAATGTACCCTTAACCCCAGAGGGTTAAATCTTTTTATAACATTTTCCAATCAGTGCTGGTCATGCAGTAGCTTACAGTAAAAGTCCAACATAAGTATTGGACCAATTCTAATTTTGACCAGATATGTGCTATCGTCATCTAGTGATGCATGAAGACTCAGTGGTTCTATGGTAATGAAATTGCTAGAACTCACCTATGGGAACCGTGAACGCGATTTCATGCAGCAAATCTAATATTTGATAGACACAAGAAAACAAAACCTTCATATGCAAAAGGCCCAAATGTTTTCACCATGGTTTGAAATCTTTGTCAATAAAGTGTCTAATGAAAATATAACAAGACTTTAATCATATATCATATTTAATCATAGTCTTCGTTTTTGGGTGCTCATGAATAAGACCAAAGAGATCCACATGAACAAAACTGCTCAACAAAACGTCTTTTTTTCCAAATACTGTTACATTGATCTTGTGGATTTTACCAAAAAGCAATAGAATGTTTTTTGACAGATTGTCTTTAGTGTTGGTGGAAGAGCTGACCACTTCCACTGCTCCCACAAAAACATCCCCCCGTCATCAAAAGGAGCACCTATTCCTGACAACCAAGACAAGATGACCACTGTCCGTTACTCTCTCAGCGCTGCTGATGGTCTGAGAAAAAGCTTTACCCTCTTCACTTCTGGATGACTGAGTAATTTCCTCCCTGGGTCCATCTCACTGGGATGAAATAGAGAGAGTAGTAGAGAGTAGAGTTGGAGGTGGTAGGGGTGGAAGGAGAGACTGGAATGCCTGGGGTGCATTCCCCCCCAAATGAAAAGCAGGTGACTGTTCATGGTGGGGTCATTTGGTTAGTGGGAGCTGGAGAGCGGAAGAAAAGGGAGGAAGGATCTTTCTGGTATTTAGCTGTGAATTGCTGCCCATTGCACTTGTTCAGTGGTAGGCTGCTTACAATTAGGGGATTCACAGAAACTTCCTGCTCCAACTGTTGACTGTAACATGTCATTCAAGATTGTCTGGGTAAATACTTAATTGGAACCAGGCTTATTCTTAGTTGAGCCATTTTATCTTCTCTCCATTTTTCCCAAAGAGTTGAACAAGGAGTCAGTGGTTACAGTATCTGGAAGGATTTTCCTCAACAGCAAGTCACCAGTGGGATGTAGAAGCTCATTGCACAGTGTAGCAAATGAAACACTTGTTGTGCAATCATTAAACTGACATTTGCGAATTGTGTGTGCTATAGTATAAACTTTCTAAACATGGAACATGGGGCTAAGATTAGTTTAATTACGTAACAAATAGTATAGTTTTAGGCTCATGCAAGAAATCTCAAACTGGGTAAAATACAGTATATAATAACAGTGTTTACTTACTTACTTACATAGAGGACAGTTAATTGATATCAGATGTACGAGTGTCAAAAATCTTAACAGGAAGATTGGGATCAGTAGAAAATGTTTTCAGCATTTGTGCTCATTGTCTTTTGTGATTTTTTTGTTTGGTTTTTTCTTTAACCATAACTAGTCATTTCTTGTTGGGGCTGGAATGAATAATCATGTCATTGTAAAACAGATGACTCATAGGCTATAACCTTATACACGTGTTTCTGTCTTATTATGAACCTATGGTGTGGGGTGCCTATGTGATGGTGCTTCCTTTAGTTATTTACCAGTACTGCATAGCATCACAGTCAATGCCTGAAATATACAAGAAGCCATTTCAATTTGTTTTTGTTTAAAAAAACTTAAGCTCTAGTTATGGAGCTAGTTATGTATTTTGAAAGACTAAAAACACATGCCCAAATTTAATCAGTATTAGCTTATAATAACAATAATAGTTCTTTCCAAAAACAATGGAACACTTTGGATGGCCTTCTCAAAAATGTGCCCATGATTCATACAGTCATTGTTGATCCAGGTACAGGGGTATCCAGGAATAATTTTTTAAATGCTGTAATATGTAAGCATGAAGCACGATCATGCTTCAAAACCATGTCTCCAGCAATCCATTATGTGAGTCCCGGGAGGAGCAATACCATTAGCATGTTTTTAGCACTGGTCTAAGTAGTATTAGCATCCTTAAAAATTGGTTTACCTGTTGCACCGATTCCTTCCTTGAGGCCAGCACACCATGCTGACATCAATGATCTAATGAGGATGAAGGCCAGCTGGTGCTTTAGCTCATGTCGTGTTCATCTAGGCCAGGGTGACTAATCCTGGTCCTCGAGAGCCACAGTTGTTTGTTTTCCAACTATCCCTATCCTAACCACTGCTGATTACCTGGAGCAGGTGTGTTTAGCCAATCAGATGCTGTAAGTGCAGAAAAGTCTGGAAAACAAGAAGGATTGTGGCTCTCTAGGACCAGCGTTAGCCACCCCGGTCAATGCCAAGACGTGACAACAATTGACTACAGTAAAGGTTGTTCATGTCCTGCGTGAAAAGAAATAACTTTCCATACCAGCAGGTGGTGGTAGTCTGTATTCGTCATTTAGTAAGTGAAAGCAGAAGACCTAGGCCGGCATATACAAACTGTAAACAAAGCAGGGTTTGCACACCACTCTTGCTCAAGACAGATGGTTTCAGTTTCTTCATTCCAGATGTCATTGTGAAAATATTCTTATACTGGATGTTCAGATGAGATGAAGATTAAAAATGAGAAGAGCATTTCATGTGCGCTCTGTTGACTTAATCAGCTTTTGCTTTGGCCATTTTGTCTTATCTGTTAATCAGAGTGGTCTCTCACCTTTGGGGGCCACCAACGAATAAAAATGCTGAAATGACTGAAGAGCTGCTGAAAGGGATCAGTGCGGGGTACACAGTAGATGCTCACAACAGCCAGTACTGGCCGATGGCTGACAGTCGTTCACAGACGTTAGAGGTTTGGAAAACGTCTTAAACTTAAACTGAAAGCAGCACTAACGTAAAAGGATTTAACCTTGTTTATTTCAGTCTAAATGAGTCTGAGGGGAGAGACATGGGGAAATCTTGACTAGAGTGGGGAAGAGTGTGGAGGAAAGAGGTCAGGTGGTGGGGGAGAAGAAGTAGAGAGGGGTCAAAGGTCAGTTGGGCCCTGCTAACTTGTGTTTAGCTGGGAAAGTTGAAGAATAGCTGCCTTGTAACAAGGGAAGCTGCCCAGCGGGAAGGGGGCTGGGATAAAACAAGAGGGGTGCGTCGAGAGGGAAGTGCAAAAATGAGAAACAAAAATACGCAGTGCACTTCATCAATTAGCTTTGTTTGCCTACTCACTGACTCAGTGTGTGTCACTAACTGTACGCACATACATAACACAGTCCCAGATGGAGACATGTAGCAGTCACCCTGTGCGTGTTGTGAAAATGACCATCCATGCATATGGTGTCCCATATGAGAGACGGCAGCATCAATGGTTGATTAACTCAGTTGACTGGAGAGGTCCCGTTTAGTCTTCTGGCTCCAACAGGACTCATAATAGCTTATGTTTGGAGGGTTGATGTAGTGTGTATATGTGTGTATGCTTGCATTGACTGCATTCAGACAGAAATCACAGAAAGGGGGGCCAGGCTGCTCATGCTTGTCTCGTTAGTGGCTTTCCTATATGTCTATCTGCGTATGTTTGCCTGTGCATTAACCCATATGAGGGGTATTAGGTCTACTGGGTACTGTAATAATGACATCATTTTCTGAGAACCATTGTTGGAGCAGGAATTGGAACTGACATTAAAGTAGATGAAATACATATTTTTAATATTACTATATAATGTATGTGTTTTCTCCTCATAGTATTAATGTACATTCTAAAACAAATCAACAGCCACTGCAGACGTTAGAAGTGCAAAGAATTGAGCATGAAGGCCAAACGTCAAAGGATACCTGCATTTATATCCACTGTTTGCACGTGTGTGTGTGTAAATAAGCACGTGCACTGAACACACATACATGATTTCATGTGTGTACTCTATGAGGTAATGCATGAAGTGCTGAAAGTGAAACGCCAGCGTAGTCCAAAGTGAAATCAGTGTGCGTCTACGTAAATCTCTACATGAGTCACACGTTTAAAACAGTTGAGGAAATAGTTGTAAAGTTAAGGAGAAAAACAGTTTTGCTGGTTACCTTATTCAGATGGAATGTCTGTTGCAGAGCACAGTCTGGAAAGGTTTATCTCCATAGGATAACATGACCTAACACAAGCTGAAGCTGCTCATTGTGAACAGTGGGATTCTAAAACACTGCACTATTAGATAAACACTGCTCTTATGACTTGTGACTCTGCATTTTGAAAATATCAGATACTCTGATCATATTTTCATATTGATTGTCACAAGTTGTATTTGATGTGCAAACAATATGTGTATTTAAGGACACAGAAAAAGTGGATTTTGATTCATGGGGGTCCAATGAGATGATGTATTTTTTCGTAATCTACATTCTGAGATTATATGTAAGAAAACAAACATGTAGGTTGCAGGTATTGATGTCAGCCAGAGTATCAGTACTTATCTCTGAATGTCTGTATTCATCTTCCTTGTCCTGTCTGCATGTCTGGTTGGTTTCCTGTCTGACTTTACTGTGGTAGACTGAGATCCAGGTCCTGTATTACTCAGACAAGAGTACATTGACTTCAATTAGTGGATCTACTTTTCATTTGAGTTAAAAATCACATAACTATGTGTGAAGTGAGTGAATTGTTATCATTGGTATTTAAAGCTGTAAAACTGCTTTGTGCATGATACTCGGCATTTGAATGGCAGGTTAAACATTAAAGGTGCACTTATCAAACCTGCCCTATTTCTCTGATAACAGGGGTTCAAATTACTGTGCAGGTGCCATGTATAGTGGTGATTCCACACAGAATTATGAATCAGCTCTGCAGTTATGGAGCCTTTTAGCTTCTTTTATCTCAGTGTTTTGGTTTTCTGACCCCCACTGATATTAGTAAACTACTGTCCCCTGCAAAGCTCTGATAAACACACACTGTATCCCAGCTACCCAGCATTTAATATAGTAAACAAAGATTTTATTTATCAATTAGCTATTGATTTAGTCATGAAATCTGTAATTTTCTTTCGGACTTGGTGGAGAACAAGCCCAAGTTAGAAGATATCAGATAATATTGTGTAAATTGATAAGTGTTTAACAAGGTAGCAATGTATTAATCATATATTGGCCAAAACAATCAATTACTGTATTTTGGAGTTCTACTGTTGGTTTTGATGTTTTGTAAAAATCATAAATGTAAAATGTGTAGTAGAATAAAGTTGCTAACTGAGCACCTGCCCTGAATTCTTTTGAAATTAAAAATTCCATGGCAAAATGCCCAGTGATTAAAGAACCCTGCAAACAGTAGTAGAAGGAGTCAACTCAATCATACCACTGTACTGAGAAAGATCAATCATCATTGTTACAACTGATGAAAAACTAAGAACTAAACTAAGAAATGTATAAAGGACCTCTCTCTTTTTAAGGCCTTTTAGCAGTGGGACAAAATGTGTTATATAAAGTAGCTCAGGGTAAAAGTGTTAAAGTGTGTTCATCTGTGTGCGTGTTGGCACATTTTTATGCGCGAGAGTGCCTGTTTTGCCCGTGTGTGCTAATGAGTGTGAGGCAGGAGATTATGCGTGCGTCTCTAAGGGAACGGGAGTCTGTTCCCAGGAGCTGCAGTGCCTGAGCTGAGGAGGGGGGGTATGTGTGTGTGTACAACCTGACCCCAGCTTTTGGGGGTCCTGGGGGCCTGTCTGAAACCATTTCCTTTCTTTGTGGCCCATTTGAGTGTGAGATTGTGACGCGAATGTGATGGACTGAGGCCATTTGCATGTTCTTGAAACAGAAACAGAAAATAATCATGGTTCTCACTGGTCTGTGTTTAAGTCTTTAATTCTGTGCTCCCCATCTACACACGTCTCTTTATCATCCATGTCCCCCAAGCAACTCCTCATATCCTTCAGCACCCCCCCAAACAATACACCCTGAGCACCGGGTGCATTGCTAATGATCGGAAACAATTAAGGGCTCACAAAGGGGGGCGCCCCACTATATTGCTCTTTGCTGTATTTACATAGCGTTTTGGGGTTAAACGGCAGAGGCTGGATTTTTGGTGAGGACAAGACGACTAAAGCAGACAGTCCTGCTCAGGAGATCTCTTTTGTCTATCCTTGGAACAAAGGATATTATGTACTGCCAGCCAGAATACTGCGATTTAACCCCTTGAAGGTGGGGGAATTTCACATTGATTATTCCCAAGAACATCCTACCTTTCAGGTAGTTTACCCTCAGAAATTAGAGTGAGAAATGTATGAACTGCCTGTAAGACAAGTGGCATACCAGTGGATAGCTGGATCACCCCACACCCACACTCTCCGTTCTACTGGATAAGCCCTGGTGTATGAATGTGTAGAGGCTGGGAGAGTGTGAGACAGCTCAGAAGTGGTCAAAGAGGCTGTTGAATAGATTCCTGGATTGAGACATTATGCCTGTTTAACAGTGTGTGTGTGTGTGTGTGTGTGTGTGTGTGTGTGTGTGTAGTTTATTGTTACCTAGTTAGGACCAAAAACAGTTTTTTGGCCAACTAAGTGAGGACACATAGTCCATGTGAGGACATTTTGCTGGCTGATAAGACAAATAGCAAACAAGTCTGTTTGTTTAAAGTGCAGCAGAATTTATTTAAGACTGCAATTTAGAGATGTTTTAAAGATGGTTACCTGAGACTGGAAAGTGAAGGCAAAGGCTGAAATTCACCTGCAGTGGTAAAACATTGTGTATTGACTCAGGCTGATTAAAGTGTTAGCGTTGATGTTGCAGGAGTAATTAGATTTGCAGTCTAGAAACCACACATACAGAGAGAAGCATGTAGCATGCAGCAGTGGATTTTCACTTTTATTTCTGTAATACATTATACATACAATAACCTGTGTGTTAGAATATATTTGCATTGTTTTTTGTTTATTTCTGTTAACATCATCATATTGATTTCACTCATCTCTCCAGGTTTTATACATTGTTTCATAAGACAACAGCTTAGTGCTCTATCACATACTTTGACAAATATTGATGTGGTAACTGCATCCAAAAGAGGTTACTTCTTTGCAGCCCAAAACTTCCAGTCATTTGCACATAATTATTGTTTTTATTATGTGGTTTGGGAATAGACACTTTGACAAAAACAATTAAAGGGGGTGTTCGGCTGGGTCCTGTTCATACTGCTGACAATATTATATCCTTTAGTGTTGGTAATTGATTCCTAACAGCCTGGAAGTGAAGCTTTTTTTGGTCACAACAAGCCTGCTCACTGTCACATTCCAGGGGTGTCAGTTTCCAAAAAGCCTGGTTTCATGTCAACAGAATAGAGAAATATTTGAATTGCTATACCAATCCTCCTTAAAACACCACTTTGACAGATACACACACTCATCCACAAATATTTCACTCACTCAAAATACCATAAAATCCACTTATTATCCCTTCCCAATCCCCCAAAATCCTTATCCAGATTCCATGCCAGCCGGAACCTTGGCATGTGGGTACCTTAAATAAGACCATGTATGAATGCCAGGCAGAGACCTACACCCATTGCCAGAAAAAAACCTCTTGCCAACATGGAGCCTCCAAATCCATGGCCATTCTTTTAGTCTAACTAGATTAAGCTAATCATGTTATGCAGTGGTAAGGCGTAGCCGGGAGATGGAATGAAGGGTTGTCTGTCCCGCTGTTGCCATGTGGCACTGAAATACAAATACTTAACTGTAAAATGGAGCTTGATAAGCAACAATAGTATGAGTCTGAGTTCCTAAACCTCTATATGAGCTCACGAACCATCACTTTTGAATATCAATATTATAAAATCATCCAATTTGCGTCTTAAGACAAAAGGCTTTTTAAAACATTTTGTTGACCAGAATAAATAAGTGGATAAAGTCTGTTTACTGACACTGACTTTTTCACTAGCACCATTAGACAGTAGACATCCAGTGACATTTCTTATAGCTATTGCATGGTCAACTATAGTCATTTGTACAGTACCCCTGCTAAAACATGGTTCATGTTTCAGTAATACATTTGTGAACATGAAATATTATCCGATAACAAAACACAGCGGTTTATAATACTATAATACAGCATTTACAGGATATAACTAACCTTCTGGATATAAGTAGTGTCACTCTTGACCTGTAAATTTTATCATTACAGATGCAGTACAGAATATAAAGAGACAACCCAGTGAGGTGTAGAATGCAACAAAATGTGCAGTAAGATAAATCGCAGCATCCTTTATATGAAAGTATGAAAGCTGTGTTAACTGGATCCTGCACTGCCTGGAAAGAAGACAACATCTGACTGAGACTGGTTTATCATTTAAGTGTTAGTTGTGTGCTGTGATTGCACATCCACCACATTGCTTTTTAGAATTGATAAAATATTTAACAACACGTTTCATTAGTGGTTATAAGGTTAGTGTGGTTTGCAGTCTGGGATTTCCTATAGGCAGGAATCTAGATTTTCCTTACCATCCCTAATCAGTCTATGGTTTATCCATATGAAAGTTCCTGTGCAAATTCCCTCAATATGCCCACCACATGGCCACTTTTAGCCCTGTCCAGCATGTGCACACTCTTAATGGAAGCCTTGTGGCTGAAGGCCATAATAAAAACATCGTCTGCCTTTGATCTTGCATAGAATATCTGCACATTTAGAGTCACGTGTATATGCTGCATATACACAAATAATACATCAGTTTAAGATGCATTGATTGTGCTGATTATTATTTAACTGCACGGTCAAACTAAAGGCAAATGATGTTTTGTTGTTCCAGGTTTTGCACAATTAGTTTTTTTATTAATTATGGCCTTTGTTAAAAACACAATTGTTTTGTTCACTGTATTGATGCATTATACAGTAAAGCTGTTGTGGCCAATGACAATAATATTGATTAGACATCAGTTCCCATGACGGTGAACCTGAAAGCTAAACTGAGGAAATAGGCCACGTTAATAAAATAAAAACTGTCACATTTTCCTGCGGTTGGATGTTAGGGGGCAAATGGAAACAAAATGATGTAGGCTCAAATAAAGACACTGCAGGAAACAGTAAAAGTTCCAAAACCTGACTTTTCTGTTTGCTCTCCAACGTTGCTCAATGCCAAGTTTACAAAGCGCACAGGAAAAGGAGGGAGTAAACTGTACAGTAGAGGAAAAACAGCAGGCTGCAGATGGACACACTTAACAGGGGTGGGGAGGACTGTCAGAGTTTCTCCAAAGAGTTGTGTAACACACCTGCAAGAAGAGAAAGAAGATGACAGGACAAAAGTTGGAAAAAGGGAGGGAAGAGGACAGAGAAAGAAAGAATGAAAATAGCAGAGATTAGGCTCTTTTTTCCACCTTTTGTTCAGCATACAACCTTAAATCTTGGGTTTAAGTTGGAGGATATTTTGAGCATTTAATGCCTTTTATCCTTTAGGAGTGTTTTAGTATAAAGAACTGAAAGTAGGTCATTTATATTAAACGAACACATCATGGAGATTACATTTATGCAGAACACTTCCACTCTACACAAAACAATGATAACACCTGCATTCACAGAATGATTATTTTAATACTAATATTTCACCTCTGTGGTCTTTTGTTTTTGTTTTCTTAACCACAGCCAGAGGAGTTGGAGACTCTTCATTCCCATACGTTCCGGGTGAAGACTTTCAAAAAGGCCAAGCACTGCAGCGTCTGTAAGCAGAACATCATTCAGGACGGACTCATCTGCCGAGGTCAGTCACCTGTTCTGAAAATCTCTCCTTAGGACTTAAAGCCACAGTCTTTGAGGTGGCCCCAGAGTATGTCAAGCACTTTTAAAGTCTGTTTATTTAAAGACCATATTCTCAGGCTCCCTCCCATGTAAGATAAGATAACATTACACTTATTATTATTAATTCTTTTGGTGTTACAACAGCAAAACAGAGACGATAAATAGTAGAATAATAATGACACTACCATAAAAACTATGCTTCCAGACTAATTATTAATGTTATAATTGGGTTAATAGATTTTTCTGGGTTATAAGACATTGATATGTGAAGAAACAGCCTCCCTTATAACGCCACGCAAAATAAATGTCTTTTTTCCAGGCTTTATTTACAAGTTGTCCATTTTTCAATGACCAAAATTAAGCATCTATTCCATGTCATGCCCTGATCACACAGCTCATACAAGTACTCCTCCTCTTGAAAACTACCAACTTACAGAGCCAATGGAAAGTACATGTTCTCAACTGAGCAACTGAAGGTTGTTAACTTATTGTCTAACTTAACATAAGGTTCAGTGCCATGGGAATGCCTATTTTCAATGCAAATTAGTAATTTAAACAGTTTTTCCATACACTTATTAGCTAGCATGATTGACAGCATGCAGGGCTCTGTTTTTTTACCGTTCCTCTTGTGTTGCATGGAAATGTTGGCCTCACAAATGATTGCTCGTCAGATGCTTCACTTCAAAAGCTAACATTAGATATTTTTTATGTTCTAAGGATGCCTTGATTATACAGATTCTCAGTCATGTAGGAGAAGTTAAAAGGAAGTCGAGTCATGGCAACTGGACTTCTCTCTGTTAGGAAGAAACATTAACATAAAGTTTCATCCAAGTAGCTTAATTTATGGCAAATGTAGGTTCTAACACTTTAATAACATCTGGTTAGCTGTACAAAAAAACTGTTGGCCGCTTTTATGTTAGAGCTTGTAACATCCAACTTTACTAATGTGCTTCAGTCAATAAACATATTGTCATTAAAGGTGCCAACTCACAATGAAAGACTTTCAAGTGTAAGTCGACTTATGTAACATATGGGCCACTGATTAAAATCTAAACAGAAATTTACAGTCAGTAGATCTGTAATGTAAACTCAGTTGTTTGTAGACATCAGTTTCCCCAGTCACAGCTGAAGACCACTGTGGGAATCTGAAATAACAGCTCTGACATGAAGGGACACTGAAGGCAGTATCTGTTACAACATCTATTAGCAGTCTGAATGAGAGGTCGTGCAAGGTTACCTGGGGTCATCTTTGTGTCAGGGTTTAGTCAGTTAAGTGACAGAGGAGGCCTAAAGAAGTTGTTTGAAGGCTAAGGGTTAACCGCTTCTCCATTTCCTTAATGGTGTTTACAAAAGAGTCAATGTCAATGACTGGTTGCTGAGTGATTTCCATGGAAACATGTTTTTCCATTAGAAAAATTAACATTTCTTCATTCACAAGTGCTTCTTTGATTTACAGTAACTGCATGTGTGTAAGGCCTGTTCCAAAATCAGTGTTACTTTCAGTTGTTTTTTTAAGCTAACGAAACTCCATCAGGGTCCCGGTGTTGAGCAGTACTTTGTGCTTCTATTGTGTTCTGATGTCTACACAGATGCCAGCAGCTGGGTGTGATTGAAACATAATGTGAAACCTCAAACAATTGCAGGAAAGTAACTGAGATTCAATAATAGACTTTAATGTGGTCACCGTTTTCTGAACAGTCTCCATGCAGTAAACCATTCCCACGTAGTGCTCCAAGAGGGAGGGTTAAAACAAAACTGAATAAAGAATATGATCCTGGTCTGCCCAGCACTTCACGTTGTAGTGGAAATGTCTGTTTTCAGACAGATAACATCAAATGAAATAATGAGGAAATGGCTGGATGTTTGCTTTGGCACACACCAAACCTGACACAAGGACACAGCTATTCGCTGCAATCTGGTATCTTTTTGGCAGCCTCACATGTTGTTCTCGTGGTGTACTGTGTGCGGACTCATGCTCATGCTATAAAAATAGTTTATTTGACGTACGGGTAAATATGTTCAAGGGCACCTTATTGATAGTAATTAGGGAGACGCAGGTGTTGGTCTTTTATTTCCCCAACCACTTTTATCCTGCTGGTCTGGTAATCAAATCAACAGCTTTCCTGTCAGTTCCCTAACCTTTAGACCATTTAATTCCCAACAACAAATAGACTGTCACCTTCTTTATCTCCTGCGGCAGAGCTCTTGAGGAAATAGAGTAATTTTATCTCCCACAGGCCTCTGGCAAAGAACAAAGAACTGTGGTTATGCTGTCAGTAACAACCAGGTGTTACTGACAGAGGTGTTACTGTGTTTACCTTCATTGAAAGTGTCGCTAGAAAAGATCATTTTGGTGGGGAAATGTTAACACTGGCTTAAAAAAGAAACAACTCAAATGCAGCACTTACTGCACAGGGATTTAACATTGTGCACATATTGGTTTGTGCAATGTGAAGCGTAGGTCAATAAGCTTGGACTGGTCTCTTAGTTTCACACACATGAATATGTGTCCATAACTTGTGATCATCCGACTCAAATGGAAAATATCTCCACACACAAGTTTAGGAGGGTTTTTTCCTGCAAGTCGCGGTTTCTCTTGTGGAACTATTGCTGCACCTGCACCATGCCGCATGTTGTTGTTAGTGTTAACGTCTTTCTTAGCATTTAACATCAACACTACACCGGTAACATAATTTGCTTTTCTTGTCGGTGCCGGAGAAATTACATTCTATGGCAGCTACTGAGGAGTCTTGACTTTGTTTTGTTTCTCAAGAGGCTGAAAGCAATAGTAGAGCCTTTAAGGGACGCAATCTGCTCAGTCCATAGAAAAGACATCACACACTCTGCACTTCATAAATAAGAACATTTAAATGGAAAAATATCACTGCATTATTAAAATACGTAGAATATTACACGTGGTGCATGGGGTGCTGCCATAACTCTGTTCTGGATAAATAATATTCAGGTGTGTGTGGACACAGTCACTTAAATGTTCCCATAAAACAACCATGGACAGCACCTGGGATCATCATCTGTAAGAAGTGAGTTATAGGAGAAATAAACCGTTGTGACAAGACTGCATTAAACCTGTTGTGATTTAATTTACCTCAGAATGCTTCTCTTTCTCCAGTCATATCTGGGTTCGGTCGTGTGTGTGTGTGTGTGTGTGTGTGTGTGTGTGTGTGTGTGTGTGTGTGTCAGAGACAGATTTATGAGCACAACACAAAGTGAACAGTGGACTCCTGCTCAGACAGCAGATGCCAGATACTCTGTTTTTCTCGTCTTCTCTCCATATCACTGATTATAATTCACTACATTCACATTTTGACAACACATTTCACTGACTTTCACTGACTGTGGGGAATACAACACAACTTTATGTACAGTGGAAAGTAGTCAAACCCTTCACGATTTTCATGTTTTAATTGTGATTTTTATCCAATCAGTCTACACTTAATAATCTATAATGACAGAGTGAAACCAAGTTTTTAGAAATTGAGCAGAGGGGGCATAGGCATTGCTGGATTAGGCTAATGATGTCACAGATATAGCACCAACACAAATTCACAGACAATGCATGTGGCATCATTCAAACTTCTTTGGAGGCTTTTTAACCTTCTTTTACACGTACTATATCCCAGTTTATTTTTTTTATTATGTGTTATTTATTTGTATTATTGTATATAGCCCATAGGCTCTATAGACAACATGACTGACATTGACATTTTGGGACATAATGGTTAAAGTTTGTTACATTTGGACAGAGTGACGCAGAGTTTCCTTTTGTTTCCTGTGTTTGTGCTGCTGGCTCTAGCTTTATATTCATTCATTTATCATCTAATCTAACTCGGAAAAGCCTATTTCTAAACTTGTCAACATATTACTTTTGACTGCAGGTGACAGAATGTTTTGTTTTTTTCACACAAACATATACAGTGTATTATACGCTGAACTGCTATGAAACTAGAGACAATGTGAGGTGAGGTGAGTGGTGCAGGATCCATATGCTCTCTCAGTCACACTGCACTTCCCTCCTGTTGTTTACCAACATTCTCCAGGCACATGGTCTCGTAATGACACCGGCACTTGAACTTCCTCTCCTTTCAACGGTTGCCAGGATACACAGTGTTAGTTACTTTCACAATAGCATGTTGACGCAAGTCAGGACTGCAGTTTTCCAGTTGGAAAAACACACACACACACACACACACACACACACACACACACACACACACACACACACACACACACACACACTGTGTGTGCTCTATGGTAGGGTATTTTTGGAGAATAGGTCTGGAGTGCAGGACCTGGTTTTTCTATTCATTCACTGTACTTCAGTTCAGATGAAATGGATGTTTTGTGTTCATGGGTTAAATAAAGGGCTGCCTTACTCCTAAATGAGAATTTGGTGAATGAGGCTTTAATATATTTTATGAATTTGGGAATTCATATTTTGATCAAAAAGTGTCCCTAAACTGAAAAAAAAACTAAGTGGGAATCAGATTTCTCCTGCTTCTCACACTGTGCCCAGCTTTTGTTTGGCATTATACAAAAGCTTGAAAAAAACATTATAAACCACTATTAAACAAATCTGTGAAGGTTGTTTAAAACTGTTTTGTTCTAAGAAGGGTGTGGTTCTCCTGTTCTGAGGCGATTGGTTTGTTCGACCACACCACCGTCCTCTAGGGATCCACTGTAAACACAGATCTTTAAAGACTGGTTGGAGATGCACTATAATAGCTGGTGTACAGTGTGTGTGTGTGTGTGTGTGTGTGTGTGTAAGACAGGGTGAAGGTTATCATAACTCTGTTCTTGACAGCTGACCTCATATAGCTAGTATGTAGCAAAACCCAATCAGAGTTCAAACATGCATGCAAACACATGCAGAATTGCCTGCACAAAGTTTTAGTATTGCGTACTTGATTTATGAAAACGTGTTACTACAGTATTTTCTTGCTTCAGTGTGTAGTCAGCAGCCACGTTCATGTCACACACACTGGCTGAAAATACAAAAAGAAACTATGGAAAAATTTGCAAATAAATTATTCAGTTTCTGCTTTGTCACTATGGATTCTGCAGTGTACATTTCTATAACTGTATAATTAAATGAATTACAGTTAACAATGAACTGCAATAAAAAGTGACGAGTCTGAATACTTTCTGAAGTTGCTTTAGTGTAGTGTGTATATAAAGTATTCATATGCACAACCGCTGTAATTATATAATCACCACTGGTGTGTTTGTCTTGTTGTCATTCTGTACTTTGGCAGAAGTCATTAGCCTGAAGTGGAGCAGATGCTGAAGATGACCACTGGTTTTGATGGATAGTGACTGGTCCCAGTCTAATGTCATTATCCTAATCTACTAAACTGACCAGAGCACTGACAGGGACACGCACTGTCTGTGGTGAAGGAGTGAAGAGCAGACATTTTGGGCAGTTTTTGACTACAATTCCGTTTCTGAACATTTGAACTGTTACAGACTCACTTCCTAGTGTCACTGATCAAACTGCTTACTATAAAACCAGAACATAACTGAACTGTGGTTTCTAGAGATACTTTGAGAGGTGACGGCAAACATGAGGCAACGCAGCCCCCTTAGTGGCAGCCTCAGAGCATTTAATGCAGTTTGGGAGTCACCTGTTGGATGAGTTGGAACATTACAACTGAACTGTGTTTGAACCTGAACTGTATTTGACTTGTTGCTATTGAGCTGAACCAGCCAAACCTGTATATTTACACATTTAAGGAGTAAATCCCACTTGACAAATGTTATCTAATATCCCTGCTTTATGTACTGTGGAGTAAATGACTCCTGCTCTTTGCTTCCACATTTCACTGCTGTTGGCAGTATTAATGATGGTTGAAACAAATGGATGTTTAATTTAGCCTTTTTTTAGTACTGGTGGAAAATACTGTATGTGGATGGAAAATTGCCTCGTCTATATTTTGTCATTGTTCCGAACAACAGAAAGGTATAGTAGTACTAGTAGTTTTTGTTGTAGTGGTTTTGAGGTTTTTCACGACTTTGGAAAAAGCAGCTGTAGAAGAGCTCTATGTAGGAGCTCTTCTGGAGCTTTTGATCATATCACATGAGTTTCCTCTTGCTTTGGTTGTGGAGGTTGTGTCTGACACGTAGAGGTTAAAATCTACTTTATTTTGATTATTTTTTTCTGACATGTTGACTGTTTATTTGCAGCCTTGTAAGCATCATTTAGTAGCTGCTGTGGAGATTTGAGATTTTCATCAGCAAATTTGAACATCTGCAGCTACATAGGGAACTAAATTTGCTCAAAGTTAAAGTAAAAGCACTTAGAGTTTAAAGAAGAGTCAAAATGAGCAAAATGAGAAATGGACAAAATGACCCAACTGTAGCTTCAGTTCTAACCACCAGGTGGCAGCACAGTCCAGTGTTTCCAACAGAACACATCTATCCATCTGTATAAACCACATCTGCTGGTGACCTACAGGGTAAATTTCCAGTAGAAACTTGTGCTGATTGTTTAATCCACATATGTCAGGCTCATACTCGCATGTTCATTTTCTGTGGTTTGGGAGCTACAGATTGAATCAGAGGAAGCAGCTGTTATAACTAATGTTTGACTAATACTCACAGTGATACAACAACAGACACAAGTGTAACTAAACAGAAGTGGAGTTTTGTCAGGAAGAACAAACAAATGACACCGATCTGCGTACACATAATGATTCCATGGGAACTCTTGCTCAGGATTTTTTCTGCTCTACTGCACCGTTTTCGGGAATCTCCAGCGTTAAAGCCCTAGCAGCTGGATGAAGGTGGGGCTTCACCCACAGAAACCCAACACTGGCAGGGATTTAAGCTGGGAAAAATGTGTGTGCTGAACGATGACACCCCTGTATGAGTCAAATGAGGGATAGTGATGGCTGAGCGTCAACCATTACTAACACTAATACTTCAGTGAAACTGTAAGGAATCCACAATTGGACTTATCTAAGTGTTATAGTGTGTGTTGGTGCATATCTATTTAGATAATAGGACCTATGTCTTCCAGAATACATAACTTAAAAAACTGGCTTGGCACTATTCTACTGTATATATTCTACGTGCAACTGTTTCAGATGTTGGTGGCAGTTGTTGATTGTTATATCAGTATGTGTTATATAAGGCAAACTCTACTAAGTATACCAGCAGCTATAGCCACAGTTACTAAGTTGTTATAAAGATGGACATAAGCAGATGCATGCATTAGTTCATGAACAATGCTGGTGCACTGACAAAACACTGAGAAACCATGACCTCTTAATGTTTTTTTTCCTAAACCTGTAACTATGACGACAAAGGTAATTTAATGGCCATTTAGCAAGTGGTGGTCCATGTAATGAATAAGATCCATCCGTGTTAATAGTCGTGCTAGAATATGGATCACTTTTTTTCCACCCAATAAAAATAGAAATGACTGTTGCACTATGGTCTTGTTTTACCAGGCCAGTTCACATGCAGGGTGTATAGTACCCTGCACTCTCCTCTCCCTAACATTTACTGCACTGTGTGTGACCTATCAAAGCATGAGTGGGAATGAAATGCAAAACACTGCACCACAACATGTGTGGATTTTAAAGCACTGTGTAGAACTGTTTTCAGGTAGCAGTTCACAGACCCATTAGCTCAGACTCAGACAGCAACTTGTGCAAGCACGCTGGAGTGTTGTTTGCAACTTGATAATAAAGATTAAAGGATAACACTGGTAATATTCCACCTTTTCCCTGTAGTCACCTAATCCCACAAGAAGACCAAAACCAACGATGCATTAGCTGCTTTCTCAACACTGTTGATGTGCCTAACCCTTCTCTGACACTGTCTGGCACTCAGGTTGGTGCCCAGGCTTCTGATTTCTACTTACGACACAGATGTTTAAAAGCAACTCATAAATCTAAAAGGACTAGTTTATTTAAATCCCAGAGCACTGTAGATTTTAGGAAACATTCCAACGGAAAATGTACATTTATTGTTGATTTTTTTTCCCGCTCTAGATCACTGCTGTGCCAACGTGCACGTACTGTAAACCACATGTGCACGTGTTGTCGCTCACGTGTTTGCGATTGTGTACGACAGGCAGGGAAGAGGAAGGAATGAAGCGTAAGAAAAAGTAAGAGTGATGGGAGGGGTGAAGAGGAAATTCTCCAGCCCTGCCCTCTGATTGTAAGGACGTCCAGCCCAGCCCTGTGGGAGTATACACTCATTTCAAGGGACTAAGGGAAGGAAATCACCCAGCCTCAGTCACACCCTCCCACCTCTGTGATTTTCCCCCTTATACAAAATACCATAGACCCGGAGTCAGACAGCCAGTAGTGCTCTCCGCTCCTCATGATCTCCTCATTCTTCTCTCATCCCTGCTGTCCTCTCATTTTCTAATGACTAATGCGAGCACTTCTTTCACCCCCATCCCACTCTATTATTCACCGTTCCCCTAGATGTTTATTCTTCCTGTATCTTCTCCTGTCTTCTCTCCTCATCACTCCAATCTTCCTTCCCTCCACGAGAAACATTTCTGCTCTGTTTATTCTCCAAAGCTCCAACTTCCTAACAAGGTAAAGCCCATCCTGAGCTCTCCGGGCTTGACGCTTTCACACCCAATATGGAAGTCCTGCTTCTTCCCATGTGCCTCAGGAGTGTTGTTTACTTGGGACTCACGTGCTGGGAATGGGACTGGACATCATCCTGATAGACAGGCACGTGGCTTTAATGCTTATCAAGCAAACAGCCACATACTGTTTGCTTCCCTTATTCACTTATATCCATGTGACATGTAAAGTATGCACTGTAAGTATTATCAAAAAAATTATAAAGTATAAAAAGTTAGCAAAAAGTATAAGGTAGAAAGCCAGAGTTAAGGAGAAATATTTCTAATGTATGTATTTATGGTATGTACTTGATTATTGTATAATATTTAGCTTTTTTGTGTACTTAAAACAAGTATTCATCAAGACTACATACTCCATACTTTTTGTTTTATATTATAAATGGATTGCATACAGCATAATGGCTTAATGTAAATGTAATTATATAGTGTTGCAATAGCCAAAAAGCAAAACACTAAACATACAAACACAGGAAGCAGTGAGGTAGAAAGAAAACAATGCAGCTTAGAGACTTAAGAGTAAATAGCAATAGTGTGACACAAGTTAGACACAACTTATGAGCAGATAAAAGGAGTTGGAATAAACTGAAGATAGAAAATCTATGATACACTGTGCATTGGTCTGATGACAGTAAGGTCCATGGAATAGCCTTAGACTTAGAGATGGGAATCTACTGTTCCTGACCATCAGCAGCAATTTGAGTTTCATATGAGTCATACGGACAAGAGGACCCAGAGATCAAACTGTTGCTGTGACTAATGGGCACCCAACAGCTGATTCTGCGAAGGCTTCGTGTCCAGTCTATGTCCCTATTTATTAATCACAGCTGAATACATTTGAGGTTTCAGCTGTTGCTCTCACAAAACAAACATTGTCACTGCATCACTTTGGTCTCCTGGAGACAGCGACAACAGTTTTTCACTAATTAAAGAAACCAACAACATATTTACTGATAATTAAAATAATAGTTGTTAATATTGTAAATGTTATCAGTTTGTCAGAAATGTGAAATGCTAAACCTCATTTGGTGCATGTTCTTCCACACTTACTATTACTTTACGCGGCCCTTAGTTATGTTTCAATCTGGATTCAATTTGTGCCTCGTTCCCTATGTGGGTAATGATATACACACAACGCTGTTTACATTGACCCTGGGAGCCCATGTCTTTCTGGAAGACATGTAAATGTGTAGTTCAGTAGGATTTCATAGTGCCACCCACATTTGAAGGCCTCTAATTAAAAAGACAGACTGACTTTCAAATGTTACTCTCCAAGTGCAAATATAGTCCTGCAAGTGCTTAAATAGAAACTAAATCCACCATGATGTAATTACACATCAGGCACAAAATAGGAAGTTATTCACTTTCCTCAGTTTCAACATACAGCATATACATTCAACATTCAACATACAGCATATACACCTCTTTTCTACCAGTTTATTAGTAAAATAGAAGTTACACATTTAATGTTATGTACATTTTGTACATCTGATTTAAGTTATGGTATCAGTAAATGAAGACTTCTGTTAGCGACACGTCAAGCAAGTAAAACATGGCTGCATGTACCCAACTACCAGGTTCCACTGATTGAATGTATAGTGGCGTTGCCCCAGTCAAGATAATAAAAGAAAACCATCTACCTGCTCTAAACACTTAACAGTGGTTTCAGAGGATAAGTGCTATTTAAAGCAACAATATGGGATTAAGCTCTGAGACCTGATCAGTCCAAGCAGGGCGCCAAATACTGACGCTGTGATAAAACCATATAGTTAAAATCATAGATACACACAAGGTAGCCGGTTTAGACCTTCTCTGATTGGTTAGAATGGGAAGCCTCTCTCAAAAAGCTTGAGTAGGGAATATCTCTGCAGTGATGCCAGTGGTGTTCTGTTAGTCTGTGTCACATCAGTTTATGGAACAAATGTCCAACCAACCAAAGTCTATGTATAGTCTAGGTCTGTAAAGTCTTGCAATGATTAAGCTATCCTATTGCTGTTAACTTATGATAAAGTTAACATTTCAGAAAGTCCAGTTCTGTTTTGACTGTCATCTCCCAGTAGTCTCTCTTCTTTTATGCTCGTTCACTAGATTGACGAGGTGGTAATTTGGGAATACAGCACACACTGGTGCGCATGTGGTTTCAAGAACAAAGGGTTAAAGGGCTTTGTTTGAGCAATATACTGTGTGTAAGGTACATACAGTACATCAACGAGAAGAAAGTGTTTGAGAGGCACGCTTACGTCCTGGGAAAGAAAGATTCCAGAGTGTAGGGTTCAGAAAACATATGGCTGATGACATAACACAGAATAACATAGACACTCGCACAATCTGAGCTCTGGACACCTCCCAACTTTGTATCAGTGATTTAACAGGTAATCACAATAGATATTACACTTTCTTTGAAAAATGTGGCTCGAGACAGGAAGAATAACTCATTACGTAAGGTGTAGGTTGTTCCAATAAAAGCATACAGTCTTCTCTTTATTTGGAAAGTGTACGCTTTAGCCCACTGAGCTGTGTTTTCATTCTCCGTCCTGACAATTTATGAGCAGCTGGTCCAGGTGCGCTCCCCTATTGACCCTTATTTGTGGACCCAGTGGGAGTCCACAGAGAAGGCTTGGTGATAGAAGGGATGCTGCAAAAAGATGTGGAAATTCTGTACTTAAACACCTTATTTTTCTTTGTTTGATTACATTTTAGATTTAAATACATTTGTCTCAGTCGATTCCCAAATAAAGGTACTCTTAGACACACTGGCATCAATAATTGCCAGTGAATGTGAGTTGTAATAACTTCTGTGATCTACTCATTTTTCATATTAGCAAAGCTCTGATTTCGATCTCTGGCTCTTCCGGGCCTCATATCAAATCCTCTGGCAATACACTGAACCCCAAGTTGCTTCTGTTGTGTGATCCTTACTTGTCACTTTGGATAAAACAATCTGCCAAATGACTAAAGGTAAAATATGAATGTGAATATGTAATATCTGAAGAGATTCACCTCTCGTCTGAAAGGCTCCTTTATTTCTCACTGACTGGTTGCTATGCTAATGCTAATCTAATGCTGTTCATGACAAACAGCAAATGTTACCATGCTAATAAGCTAAACTAAGCTGCTAAACTCAATGCTGATAAACATCAATATGTTAGCACTGCCACTGGGAGCATATAAGCTTGCTAACATTTAGCATCTTAGCCTCACAGTTTAGGCCGTTGTTCAAATGGGAAATCTAGATGTTTTCACCCACATCAAATCAGGTGATCCTTTATTTTGGTTGCCATTTTGGACGTGTTGCTGACAGGACTCTAGAGCACATGTGGTCCTCTGTCTTCAACTGTATTTCCTGTGGTGTGGGGATTGTTATTCAGTAGCCTGTTGAGCTGACTTGTCATGACCACTGTGGCTTGTTAATCGGGGGTTACGTGGCAGGTTTATCATGACAAACACAAAACAGAACAGGATGTACACCCACCCTGTCTACTGATGTTGCTCATCTGGATGTTGAAATCAACAAGTCGCATGTGGATGAACACACAAATAGGGATGGATGACTAGTATCTTTCCCTCCATGTATTTTTACATGTGCAGCATTAAACTATTTTGATTAGGGCTTTTATTCAACACACGTGGATTGAAGATGTGTTGATCATAGAGTTGATAGTAGAGTTTTTAGCCCTAAATGGTCAGTGGTCTCTCAGCAACTATAGCATTATAAACTAGAAAGTTATATGTTTTAATAATGTGTTAGTTTGAACAGTTGTTAGTAAATCATCAAACTCTAATACATGTTTGTCTAATACATGAAGTTTTCTCTGGTTCAGCTGACCCTGAGACCGTATTGGTACGGCGCTTGTGTCAGTGCCTAAGTTTCACTAAACCTCCTGAACAGCAGAATGTTGGAACAAATTATGATGTGTCCAATATGATGAACATTGATGTTGTTACAGGACAAACCTCTATAAAATAAAATTTGAATGACACACTTTTTTTTTTTCTTTTTATTCCGGTGATTCCTTTTAAAATTAATTTACTGTGTTGAATTCCTCATTTCCCAGAAGACCTCTGGGAAATCTGTGGCATTTTCCAACTTCAGGTCGTTTAAGTAATGGAAACGATATCACTTAATGTGACAGGTCAGAAAATAGAACTGGGAGGAGGTGTACCACATGAGAAAAACTCAAAAATATCTTGATTTGGTCCCTGGATTGAATGTTGCTTAGTGTGGAAAGCAGTATGCTATCCTAAAACTGACAGGGATGTACTATAAGAGATTCTTTATTATGCATAGCTGAATATGGCCTGCTTCATACTAATAGGCATCACAAACATCCATGTAGCTGTAAAGCTCTGTCATTAATCAGAGCAGGTTTAACAGAAAGATCCACAGAAATATAAGTAGGTAGTAATATTATTTTTTGTAAAGGTCCTAACAAGTGTAATCGCTTCCAGTGCTTCGGGGTCTTTTAGAATAATTAATTAGGCCTTGGGATATGGAGCCAGTGTCCTGAGAGAACAACGATAACACTGGGCTGTATTAGCCTGCCAACAGCAGATGATATTTGACTTTGACCACAGAACAAACACCGTGTGGAATTGGAATGAACCTGCTTTTTCATTTCTCCTTGACAACTGCTCAGTGTCATGATTCATACTGGAACACGCCATTTAGATTTATGCACAGTGTTTGTGAGATTTTTATGAACTACAAAATTAATGCTTCTCTTTTTGTGTTTTCTCTAGTGTGCCGAATATCTTGCCACAAGAAATGTGAGGTCAAGGTAAGTTGTTATATTTAAAAACAAAGATAAAAATCATATTTGAAATGTTGTTGTGGACTTTTTTAAACTTTAGTTACAAGTGAAAAGTACATGACAACAGCTACATTACTATCTGAACTTGCCTTTATAAGCCATGTGAGCTTATCGGGAGGAAATACTGTATTATGTTTAAGGTGGAGTCTTCTTCAGGATGTGTGTGTGTGTGTGTGTGTGTGTGTATGTACATGCAGATGTTGGGGTAGTTGGAGCTTATGTGCTGCAAAAAATCTTAAGAATGTCTAAACAAGTGCTCTTTGTACCAGAATGTGTTTAGATTGGACGAACATCTTGTAGATGGCCTCTGTGTCTAAAAATAAGGATGGAGTCGTCACTTGATTCATGTTGTTTTGGAAAGACAAAGAGCACGTAGGAGAAAGTGGGAGGGAAATGGGAGTGGAGCAGTGTTAGAGAGGGAAAGTCATGAGTGATGTGTGTGTAGGTGCAGCAGCTGCCACGTGGAGCTGCCAAGTAGGATTTGCACACATAAACATGTGAAAACACACACACTGTATATATGCGAACCTACACCCCCTTCATCTGGTATCCATTATTAAAATGGATGTTAGTTGCCAGCTTTGCCCACTCCCGCTTTACTCACAGGAAATACCAGGGGTGCAGGGCTTAAAGGACTCACTAAATGTAACTAGACATACAGCTATATATGAGGTGGTGGATTTGGCTGTTCATGGAGGACAGGCTTTTAGTAAAATGACCAGCTCATGTCAGTTTGCTCACTTGTCCTTGACTTGGACCCAGAATTCCCCCCACCTCAGTGCATTAAATGAGGCTGCCTTTTTGTTTGGGGTGCACACACAAATGGAAAATGACATTTCTTGAATCGAACATGATATATCAGAAACAATATTCTCATTACTCGGGATAATGCATAGAACAGTTCTCCTATAGACGAGTTCTCTCAAGGTAGAATAGCAGTTACAGCGAAAGCACTTTGGCTTGTCAAAGAACAATTGTTTTACAAATTCTGAATTCTTAATTAAAATATTGTAATGTTTGTATCTGACACTCATCTCAGAACCACTCTGTTGAACAGTGATTGATTGAATCATTTGTTTGTGCCATTTACAAGCGAGAGAGCCAAGTGAGTTCTTTTTCCTTAGGATTCTGACTTTAATGTCATAAATTTGAGAAAAAATGCAGAACTTAAATAAAGTTTTTATGGTGACTCTAATCTTTCGTAAATCTAAAAGATCTACGAGTGGTCTAAACACAGGTCCTGATTTTCTAAATATTTGTACTATATTGCATGCAAACTTGATAACAACTGCACGGATGACTGAGGGGGTATTTTATAAAAAAGTACCAGTGTTAACATTTTTGGAAGGTTTAAGAAACAATCTGCACAACTGAGTAGAAGGACATTGTTTTAGGAGGTTTTGCCCGCATCTCTAATAAAAGTTTCTGGTTTAAGAGAGTTTGGAGAACCTGAGCACCTGTACCTGTGGAACACGCCTACATGCAAAATCTCCCAGTGTTTAGGATAATACACAAAAAAGGCCAATTGTCTGGTTGTCCTGTAATCTTGGGTTCATCAACCATAATCATTGGTCATGGTTTGGTTAGGCTTACAAAAACAACTTGTTAGGTAAATAAAACTTCTTTTAGGAGAAGATTGTAGTTTGGGTTAAAATACAAGAAAGTTAGAGGATGATCATTATAATGGGTACAATAAAATAACAATGTTGGAAAAGAACATCACTGTGTTTTTTCGCTTTGTGCTCCTAACTATGTCACCTAACTTTAAATACTAACTCTAATTTTTAATGCAGACCTCAGGTTCCCAGCATGATCACCTTTTTTCATCCCACTTAGTTTTTATGTTGCTGTATTGAGGAACAAAGTGGGATGAATGGAAAGCACTACTGTCTACATACTTGGTGATAGTATTTGAATTTCAGGAAGCCAGAGGTCAGATCGGTCAGATCTGTGGGAGGAGATATTAAAGGAGCACAGAGCATACTCCCTGTGTCTATATACACAAAAGTGAAACTATCCATCTCCAGAAATCACAGCAGCATTTCCTTTTCTAAACATTTCAACCAAAAATGTCAGAGCTTTGGCAGGAAGCAATTGACTAATAAGGCTGAGATGAAAAACGAGGGAGTGACTGCGACAGGGTCAAGAATGATCACTATCAGCACACTGTCATCCCTGCAAGACGGCTGGGTACTTTAAAAAACAGAATGATATATTTTATAAACTAGATACAACTAGTTATTGCTGGACTCTCAGTCATAGTCTAAACTCTCCCGGATTGTCCAAGTACACACCACAGTTATAAATCTCTAATACGTGGCTCATATTAACCTGACATCAGGAAACAAATGGTCAGGACAGTTTGTGTGAATGTGAATGTGTGAGTGTGTTTACTCACAGCTGGGTGTGAAAAATCCTTTAAATCTTATCAGTGAAATTTTACTACTGGGTGATGAGAGGCAGGGGCCAGAAAAGGTGTATTAAATCACCTGGGAAGGAAAGACGAGTAGATTTAGCAGAATCCTCATACAGCTGTTCAACACCTTTCCCTCTCTGTCCTCCTGACTCTGTCACGTCTGCACAAACCACCTCGTAGAAAGAAAGGAGGCGGGATGAGGCTATCTGGGACTTTCCTGATGTATTGCAGCATTAGGGGAAGGTAAAACTGCAGACCACTTAAGAGCTGGTGTTCTTTCAGTCACACAGTGTAATAGCCAGCTCCACAGCTCTACAGACAACACTGGCAGAGTGAATAAAATGTCCAAGCACAGTGTTTGGGCACTGAGATGACACCACATTCCAATATTTCACAAATTGGCAGCAATTTTCTTTTGTGATAAGGATTGTAAGGAAATATCAAATATCGTGATGTTATATTTTGTGAGACTGTATTAATTGTCCCAACAATCTATTTGTAATTAACAGTTTACATGCAGACATTTGTAGCAGTCATTGGTTCATTCTGCATTGTGTATTTTTAACTCTCTTACAGTTTTCCTAAAATTACATGTAAACAAATTGCAATAGATCCAATATAAATTATGAATAAATAAAGAATTGTAACAACTGTGTCGTTATGCGTATCATATGGCCATATTCTTGTCAATACACAGCCCTGTTTGTGATGGGAAAATACAGCTGATTTCCCTTTCCCTTTAATGTGTGTCTGTGATATGCTTCTCACTATTTCCTATCACCGACATCATTACTCAAAAAGTAGTGTAAGTAGTGTATATTACACATTACAGGTTTTAAAAGTAATGCCTTATTTTCCTGTATAACTGTATAACTTGCCTCAGAAGACCTTCCCAAAAGCATTAGATGACAACCAACTTTTATGGAAAGTTTAAATGGCATGAAGAGTTTAATTTGTCAGAACAAAACAAACAACAACAACACAAAACAAACCTTAAAAAATTCACTCTCTTGCTCACCAAGCTACAGTATGGCTTTACAGTAGACCAGTGTATTGACAGGCGTGAGCAAATGTAATGTGATTACAGTAACACATGACTGTATGTTAGGCAACACTGCTCACATCTCCTGTGCTGTTTCTTATTGGCATCCTGGCTGTTTGTAAGTCTGTGTCTCAATACTGTTTGTATATAATACAGTTTTCCTACATGTCTATGGCTTATGTCTACCAATAATGTAAACAGGTCTCATCTCTTTGCTGCAGATTATTTTCAGCTGTGAACTGATTTAATTATGATAGGATAAGGAATGTGTACGGAGTGATTCAAAATAAATTACGTTGCCCCAGTATGGCTCCCTGAGGTGCTTCTGGAAAGCAGTGGAGTGCTAAGCCTGTGACTACACATAAAGTACATATTTATACTTTGCATTAATTAATTATTGGCTTTGTTGTTTTCACTAATTTGCATTGACAAGGAGAAGCTTCACTGGTTGCTGTGGACTACACAAATGTTTCCCTAATATAGAAAAATATGGGCAGGTTGCACCTAAAGTCAGTAATAAGCAGAGGTGCTGGGTAGAATCTATTGGATTTCAGTGATCCTTTGTGGCCTGTCAAGTGTGTTTTGAGAAGGAAACTACCGTGTTCCACCGTTAATGAGTAAAGAAGTCTGAGAAAGCAAACTCTAAGAGCGTGTACGCATCCTCACTCCTCTAGGTTTTCATTCTCCACTCCAAAAATGATGAAGCACTTGTTTTCATTTTTCCATGCTTCTGAATTCTCAGAATGTGTGTTTTTCAAAGTCTCGAGAAAAAGCTTGTGTTTCTTTGTGCTGGCCCGTTTCCACTGTGCCTCTTTGTTATTACAGATTTGTTATTTGTGACCCCTTTAGTTCCTTTGGCAGGGCACAATGTCTTTCAGTTGGACATGTGTTATTCTGTAGCTTGCTGATGGACATGTCCTCATTTAGCTCATTTTTGTATTGTGTCTGAATATTTTATGCTTCACGAATGAGTGCTATTGCAACATTTCAGAGAACAGATTAATTGATTATGTCAGTCAGTGTAGAGCACCAGTCACTACAGTGTTGCAATTATGAGTTTTGTTGAAAATACATTTATTTATCATTTATTTCCAGGAAGGTTTCTAGATGAAATTACATACCACATTTAAACAAGCAGTCATTGCTGTACTGCGTGCATGTTAGCAGCTACCATCTCCCCGCATTTTTTACATTTTTGTGCGATCACCTGGAGGTATAAAGTCTTTGGTGCGGCTGAGAACAAGGCAGCCTGTCCTTCTTATATTAGTTATTGCCTCCAAGTCTCTGGCACATCCAAACACCTGTAGATACACATGTGAGGTGCTTCTTCGAAAGAGAACATCAGGTTTGCAGCTGAGCTCTGAGGGTTCCCCTGTGTTGTTGATCCAGAAGTTTCACTGCTGTGTATGGCAACACAAACTTTTAACTAAAACTAATTTCTTGTATAAATTAGTGGTTAACTTAAATTATTTGGTTATCCATTTAATACATGCCCCAGTCCTAGTCTTTTCTAACCTTATTGTGACTAAATTAAGAAAACTACCAACATAATCTCCCACAACCCCAAAACATAGCTAAATCTTACGTGTGTGTGACATGTGTCTTTTTGGCTGATTAAAGATGAGCCATGCTGCTGCATTTTGGATAATGTGGAGGGGTTTTGAATGTGCATGCTGGTAACCACGTCAACAGGGCATTGCAGTAATTGACACGAGATATGACCAACATCTGCACAATGAGCTGGGTTGCATATTCAGAAATGTACGGTCTGATCTTTCTCATGTTGTACAGGACAGATCTGCCCTAGAGACAGAGAAGATGTGTTCTGTAAAGCTCAGTTGGTCGTCAATAATGACTCCCAGGTTTCTGGCAGACTTAGTGGGGACAATCACTGAAGGCCTTATGTTGATGCTGATGTTGTGTTGTACTGAAGGTCTAGCTGGGAAGACTAGAAGCTCCGTCTTGGAGAGGTTGAGCCAAATATACTTTCAGATCAGCTGCGATGCTGGTGGCTCATTGCAGACGGCTTAGGGATCTGTTGTGGGCCCCTATAGACTATGAAGATACACTTGTAGAAGGGTAGAACAGAGAGAGAGTGACAGTGATGTTGCTAACTGTGCTACATGGCTTTGTCATTACACAGCATCCATGGTCGGGGTCATGGATTTTTGCTTTTGCATTTGATCCCAGTCAGATAAAAAATAGAAGCAAAGGAAGGCAAATGAGCAGTTTGACATTAACGTTGAAGCTAGCTAGCTTACATACTACACAAGTCAATGACAAAATGTACCTACACTTTTACTTTGTTAAGGTAAACAGACCAGCAGCAGACAGACCATCAAGACACTGGTGGGCAGTGCAGCTCAGAGTGCCGGGGGCCTTAAAATACCCAGAGGGTATTATGGAGGAGGAATCAGACCGCAGTTCCCCCTGTTGGGAACCAACTCTGGTGCAATCAAGACACAAAGTTATTCAAAACATTCAACTAAACAACAAAAATGTATGTTCAGTCAGGGAGATTGGGCCTGAGGTGGGCCCCTCTGGAGAGGTGGGCCCAGGGCTTCAGCATCGGCAGCCTCACCCCACATGCTCTGCTGCAGCCTTGGATGAACATATATATACTTTGCTTCATGCTGATGCACATGAATGTCTACTTATGTATGTGTTTAACTTAAAGCTTTTATTACTTAATTTGTCTTGAAACTTCTTTCAGTCTTGTATAGACTAACTGTAAGGCTCATTTAGCATGATACACCACATCCTCTGTTTCACTTATTTTCTTTAGATACCACAAATTGGTGCAGGACTAATTTATTATACGGGCATTAATTCGAAGCTGTGTCATCGCTGTAGAACACCAGCAAAGCTCTTTTCAAGATCACATAGATATTATAGCACATTGGTTTTGGCACTTGTCAGAGGAGACATTAGAGATTTCAGTTTTTGCTGACAATGGCAGATTGTCTTATAGTCTGCAGCAATTCATGTTTAATGCTGCTGCAAATCTGCTTTGATCAAGTTTGTTCATACCAGCGAGGGAAATAAAGTAGCTATTAATAAACAGATGGAAAGTATTGTTGTTTTACTGTGAGTACAGGAGGTATTACATAACCCCAAGTCATAGATTTCAGCATGGTATTGAATCCAAGTAACCACATTTAAAACTTCCTTCCTGTTCCATGCAGTGGTCCTGCAGAGAGTTACAGTGGTGGTGGTGGACTTCTGTTTAAAATAATATACACACAAAAATAAGAAGCCACGTCAAAGTCAGACCATTGTGAAGGTCTGAAGAAATTAATCGGTGAAATCAAACATGAAATGGATGGGGTGGAGCAGTAATCAAAATATTCCCTTGGGCTTTAGCCATGGTATCTGTATGCAGTCTATTATAAGTAAGCACTTCACAGTCTGATCAAATACAGAAAACAGCTCTAAAGCTAAGTGAATTAGCAGTCACAGGGCAGAACACATGCTTGCTGTTCTGTGCTAGTCGTTATGACAGTAACATGACAACAACCTAAGCACAGGATAAATCATATGGCCTCTAATTTGAGAGAATGTACTCAGTCAGAAAGCAACGGTCTATTTTTAGTTTTATTAGGATTTTCTAGGACTGACTCTAAATATGTGCAGTCCAGCATGGTACAGTTGCAAAAATCAGTACTGTAAGTGAAGTATTTGCTTGGTTTTCTGCATGAATTGGTCCTGAAATGTGAATTTTGGACCATTTTTCCTCACAGAACTGCTTAATCTCAGACATAATCCTGGTGTGAACAGCTCTCCAGAGGTCAGTCCACAGCACCTCTACTGGGATGAAGTCTGGGCTCTGACTGACCCATTCCAGAAGGCAGATTTTGTGTCACTAAAGCCATTCTGTAGTAGACTAATTTCACTGTTCATGGTCATTGTCTGGTGCATCACCCAGCTTCTACCGAGCTTTAGCTTGCAGACATCAACCCTGACATTAACCTGTTTTATCCCTTGATAAACTTGGGTATTCATTTTCCCCTCCACAGTGGCAAGGGGCTGAGGTCCAGAGGCAGCAGTTTATGCCTGCTGCACTTCACCCCTGGGATGGTGTTTTCTTGTTGGTTCCCTTTCTACACATTTTTCATAGTGCTGTACACACACAAAAAATTCCAGTAGCATTAAATTAACACTGGAGCTAATTTATTTCCAGTTGTTTAAAGGCCGAAACACAGCAATAAACCAAAACAATCAGCTTAAAGATCATAAAACCCCAGTTTTAGTTGGATGATAATGTTCAGTGAGCTGACAGCAGCACCTTTAATCTTTTATTGTGGTTGGCACAGCTTTAAGTTTTACCTGGCTAATTTGAAAACAGAGTGCCAGAGGACTGTGAATGTCCTTGTTATCCGTCGGCTCTTCTTGTTCCGGTGTGTGTGTGTGTGTGTGCTAATGGGTAACACAAGGACCAGTGGCTTATTGACATGTATTTAGTAACTGCATAGTAGTGACGTGCATAGATACAGCAGTGAAAACAAACAGGAACGCCCAGACTTAAACATGATGGAGTAATCGAGAGTTGCTGGAAAGAATGTCAGCAATGGTCCAAATGCATACTGTAGGAATTAATGAATGGGTGGGGCTTTGAATAACATACAGTTGCATGAATTACATCACATTTAAGTTTATTGGCATATAAAAATTAGTGTTGAATTAGTTTGAGAAGCAGTTGCTATGCAGGCAACGGTACGCTTCCCTGACTAACACAACAGCTGCTCTGAAATGCCTTCTCTGAAAACTTCTCCTTATTATACACTGAAAGCAGTTTGGAAACTTCTGTTCAGCTTCCTCACTCCATACATGTGTAGCCTGTCTTTTGATTCAAAGTGACAACTTTTCCGTCCCATGTCTGCTTCCACTGTGTCTGAGCTCCTTCTGCATAATCAAGCCCATCAGTAGAAAAATCCATGTTAAATCTGTTGCACGGGTGTTGGTGAAAAGCTTGGCTGGGTGCTGGGGGGACAGCCATCTTTGAAGTTTCTTGGGAAAGCCTGAGTCAGTGTCATGAAACTAGACCTCACCTGGACAATGCGCTCTTCTCCACTCTATGTCATTCCCTTTCTTTCCTTTTTTATTCATTGTTTTGATTTCAAGATTCTTCATGCATGTCACAATTACTTAAGACTCCTTGTTGTTGCTCCCTCTGTCCAACACACGATCATTCCTGCGCATTTACCCAAAGCACAGGACTAATCTCTTAATTAGTTTTCTTCATTCATCAGTCAACAAGAACATTTCGCCTGAAGAAACAGCGGCAGTCGATGGGTGCTTTCATTGAGTCATGTACAAGAAGGATGTGTCCTGATGTCCAAGTGAAACAGAGACCTGTCACTTAACTTTATTGATCTTTCTGAGTTATAACTTCTAATCCATGGCCTTTCTAGATGAGAATGAGCATTAAAAGTAAGAAAAAAGTGTGTTTAGCTGGTTGTCCCTAGCAATGCTAGTGTGAATAAAAGCCAGGACACAGGAAATAGACCAGACCAACTGAAACTTATTAGCCACAAACACAGACAGATAACTTTCCCATGCTTTAGCTTAAAGAGATGTGACTGTTGGTATGCATACAGCCCTTGCATTTCAGTGAGTGTGGTAACACAAAGATCTAAGTACTGTAACCTATACTCCCATGGACCAACACAGACACCAAGGAGCAACGGGAATTCCCTATTCCCACATATAAGTCTGATCCCAACATTAAATGTGTGCGTCTCGCGTAAACAACCATGTTTTGTTACCGTAAACCACATGTTGCCTCTGATGCAGCCCTTCCTTCCTTCCTGGCCCTTGTCATTAATAGTGAATTAAATGATGCTTACCAAACCAACATCTGGTGAACACGACTTCAGCTGAAGGTGTTGCTTTTAGAGCTGCACTCCATGTAATTACTTAGGAGCAACATCAAAGACAGTGGCCATTCTTTCCATGTTGGGGCATAATACTTAATGTGCTACAAATTTGTACTGAACATTCTTCAGTAATGTCCTTTTGTCTGCTACTGGATAACAACCAGGGTTGTGGAGTCAAATTAAAATGCCACACTTGCTGCTCTTTTATTTATCACATTAACAATAGATGAACTAGTATCTATATCTGCAATATGATAGCTGTTGTTCGCATTGACGAATCTACAGAGAATACCTGGTGCTCAGCACTACTGCGTGCTTTAGCTTGTTTCAGCTAATTGTTTTGGTTCAAGAAATAAATGCAATTTTTTTTTCGCAGCTGAATTCTACAAGTCTGAGGGAACCCCCAAGTTAAGCACTTTTTTTCCACCGACTCCAAAACCTACTGATAATCAGAAACCAGTGTATTTATGCTGTACAGCGTTTACACACAGGAGTGATGTATGACCTCGACTGCTTTTTTCTTCTGCTGCAGTCTGTAGACTGGTCCACAGTGCCCACTGCAGTGCTGGAGAATAACAATGTGGTCAAGAGCAAAGCTCATCGCACTAATTGTTGAAGACATGTTCTAAGGCTTCATGCCCTTTCCTGAGAGGTTCCACTAAGATCATTACGTGTATTGTCGTCACAAAAGATGATATAATAATTAATACTTAATAATAATCTCCTTGGGTAAGTTCTTGTGGACAGACAGCCCCTTTAAGGCACCAATGTTCCGCAGTTCAGTGTCTTATCCAGGGACAGTTTGATATGTGGCCAGGAGTTGAACCACCAACTTTGGGATTTGTAGACAACTGCCCTACCAACTGACACGTATGATCATTAGGATATATCTTCATCCTTATATTACAAGGATGCACTACTTTCTAAGTCATAGAATATCTTTTTGATCCTAACAGTCCGTGTGATTTGATCTTTTTCCACTGAATGAGAAACTTTTTTTGGTTGTTACAATGTTTGAATGTTGATTTCTACACTGATTCAAAGAAGAATTATAAAATCTAATGGCACTCGTGTCTCATGTGCCAAATTTCCCATCCTTTCT
>OMLM01014573.1:0-14132 GCA_900302695.1 Helostoma temminkii
AGGGTGGAGTCAGGACAGAACGCTGCTGTCAGCTAAAAACAAGTCTCTGCTGAAATACAACTCATTTAATTCACATTTGACATCCTCTCTAAAGCAAAGGTTGCGGCCGTTTATCAACCAACCAACAACCAAATGTGATGCAAATGCTGGCAAGACTGCAGCGGGTGATTTCAGTCCCAGCAGGTGGATCGTGGGGCTTAAAACTCGCTTACGATATTTAAATAAAAACACCACACTTAAGATAAAAGATAAAAGTCACGGGCCCTTCACTTAAAGTCAACTCTACGTTTTTGTAGTTTTATTCTTGAAGCTGCTGAGCAACGTCTTGTTTCCTGCTTCCCAAATGTGAATATTTGTGGAATTCCTATCTCTTCCATGACATGTAAGTTGAAAAAAACAAGTAGTCTGAAAACGTTTACCGCCATTTAACGATTTTGCTCATGGGGGGGATTCCTTAAATCCTCTGTAAACAGTTATTCTGCCAGTTAAAGGGTGTTTCCGTTACAAATTATTCTGAAACTGCACAATGAAAATACAAAAATAGTGAAATGACGTCAAAGTAAGAGCTGGTTTGTCCGGTCGAAGCATCCTCGCACGCGGCTGCCAACACATTCTCAACTAAATACCTGCAAATTAGCTGCATGAAAACACAAAGTGGTTTTTAAGCCGACAGCAGCGCAGTGCTGATGACGTCCTCAGTTTTTGTAATTCGTGATCTGGGCTTGAGAGGATGTACTGGCATGTAAATTCCCCAGCTGACACAGTGTTGTGACCCATCTCTGAAAGCTGTTGCTATGGCAAAACGTTGCTATGAGGAATATGGGGCAGCCAGGAGTGGGCGGGCTGGGTCACAAACACACAACTCAAAGTAAATTTGACAAACAAGCAGAGAGGGAGTCGAACAACAGGAGAAACAACACATTGAAAAATAAAATAAAGATCATAAAGATGTGTCGGCCCGTAGCCACAGGCTGCGGCAGAAGGTGCGTCATGGAGGGTTGGAGCTGATCGGCATGCGTCTTGAAGGGGGACACACACCCCTGAGGACCAAAATGAAGTGATGAACACACTCACGATGTCAGAGACAGACAATTCTTAAGGTAACAGAGATGAGACGCACACACACACACACACACACAAATAGCACTTGACGCCCAAGAAGGTCCCATGGGTGAACACAACATTTATGTTCTGCGCTAGCAGAGAGAGTCCCTGTGGGATAAGAGATACCTTCAACAGACAACATCAAACACCTCATGAGGTCTTACAGAGAAAATATAACATGAACATTACAAGGAAAGCCATCTACTTTAAACAGCACTGGATCCGATGCTCCAAAGCCACTTCATCACCAGGCGAACAAAGTGACGTCTTAGCTCGATCTCACTGACTTTCTTGTAATTTCACACCCTGACGAGTGCTGCCTTCACGACCGGTTCCGATTTCTGACTCTGACCTTTGTGATGAAGTTCCTCCTGTGCCCTGGCATTAGACAAATGCCAATAAAAAGGTTAAAGACTGCCAGATCTGAGAGCTCACCACCTGCGCCTTAAAACTTTGGCTCCGTCACGCCAGAAGGGGATTTTAAGATCCCATTAAATGTCTATTGTCAAAAATGTCAAACTGCTTGCCTAAAATTGAACTACTTAATATTACAAACGCCTTTTTCTTTTGTAAAATGTCAATGTTCTTAGCTTGAAGTGGTATGGCAGCTTTGTGGTTAGCACAAAGGCTCTTTCCAGGCCTGCTGGTTGGTTTCGTGGCGCATCATTACGTGTAAATATCAAATGAGGAAACCACCAAGGAAGAGCAGTAGAAGAAAAGGTTATTTGTGGAGTATCTTGTTTTATAAACTGTAAATTCATGTTACTTCATGACTACAACTACGTCCAAGCCACCTCACATGCAGCTCCTCCGGGCCAGGGTTTAGTGCACGTCTGAAAGCAGCAGCTTTAGTTTGACTTAGTTGTGTGTTTGAACCACAGCAATTTTCTTAACTGCTTCCTGCCACGCCCAGGTGAAATTCTCACAATAGTGAGTTTGTTCAACGAGGCAAGCATCCAGCATTTCGCTTCCTCTTTCTTCCCAAGAAATTAACCCAGTGAGTAATTTAATTAAACAATTTCTGGCACCAATACAATCCGCTTGTCCGGACTTGTAGCTTTGTGTGGTGAGAGTACAGTATGTTAGGAAACCACAACCACAGAAAATTTCAGCAGCTTTGGTGTGAGAATTTCTCTTCGCTTCTTAAAAAGCAGACAATCCCAGCGCGGTCTCACCAGTACAGATGAAAAACTAAAGCCAAAGATCAGCGCTGTGATGTGAACGGGCGCCAAGAAGCATTTAAACCACCTCAGGGACGATAATTAAACACAGAGGTAAAAGGGTGATGATGAAACAGGGAGCAACCGGCCCCATCTGAGGGGCCACTTTTCTGAAGACACACAGACATAATCTGCTTCTGACAAACAACTGCGCATCCTCCTGTCCATCTGAACACACATCAAGGAGCCGGTATGGTTTACATACCCAAGGGTCCCTTTCCCCGTCAAAGGAGGGCTGGGGGGCTTCTGCGTAGGGGGGTTAGTGCGAGGGAGTCCACCTCCTCCTGCCTTCATATTCTGTGCGCTGGCCTGTGAGGGGAGGACATGGTTGAGGATACATGTTGGTTAACCACAGCACTTAATGAATCAATAACTCTTAGTTTCTTAGCAAGAGGGCTAAAAAATGTTGAACTATTCCTTTAGAGGCAAAGACAAAAGCAAAGAAAACAGAAGGCAGCTCTTCACGGCAATTTAAAATAAAAGAAAATAACCCATCAAATCAAAACCACCTCCCTCGTCTCTCACTTTGAAAGTCTTACCTTAAACCTCTGCAACCACTACGGTTGACAGTTAAGACAAAATTAGGCAAGCAGAAAGAGAGAAACACAAGAAATCAGAGGATTAGTGCGTGAAGGAGGAAAGGAGAAACAACATTCATTAATCCGTGTTGTACATGAACCAAAGCTGGTGAGAGTCGGGCAACAACGGCTCAGTGATCTAAAGAATTTGTTCTTTGAGGCCTGGAAACAAGCTCCTCTTTGTTTCTTATTAAATACGCTAACCATTGTTTACAGAGAATATATTTAGCAGAACTTACGCCCTGTCTGATATTAGTCTCCCGTCCCGTTGTGAAAAGTCAGACTCATTGATTTTTTTCTAACATTACTTGTCAGTGAAACCCAGCAGTGATCGTTTGACCTCTAAACATCCTTTTCATTTGATTTTCAGGAGCGAATCGTGCGTATTAATCCCTAAAATACCAATATTTTAGATTTCTAAACTAGTTTTTAATTTAGCAAAACCTCACAGTAACACACACCCTAAAAGTTAAGATTTAAAAATGTTGATGCATCAGCTGCTCAAGTGACACTGATATAATAAAACTGATTTCAACTGTAATGTAAGGAAGCTCATGTATGTAAACAAATTAACCGTAAAAACTAAATTTAAAAAAGTCGCTGAGAGAATTATGACATTAACTTTCCGGTCAAGCTTGTACAAACTGAACAGCTTAACTGAGACCCCTCAAACTGGCAACACACAATCAAGACTCATTAGTGGAATTGAGGGGGGAGAAAGAATAAAACTGGCACCTTGACTCCGTGGCCCATGTCGTCGAGCAGGCTGTAGTCGATGGGCTTGCGGATGTAGCGCACAGGCCTCTCCGGATTGGCCGGGGCGATGATCTTGTGTGTGCGGGATGTGTTCTTGTTGGTCGTGAGGATGCCAATCTCCCGCCTGGCTACCTTCTCTTTGTGGATGTCCACCGTCTGCAGAAAAGCAGAATATTTGTCACTAATCAATCAAGTCCATGAATTCACTTCATGGGACAAACTTTATCCAGTTTACAGAGTAACTGTAAACATTATGGGACCTGTGAGATGTGGTTTATGGAGGACTCCATGCGGCGGAGCTGTGAAGCCTGGATGTCCAGCATCTGCAGGACATTGTTGGCCAGCGTGTTGATCAGGTAGGCTACGCTGGCCAGAGACTGGGTGGTGTAGTTCTTTGTCTCTTCCAACGCCCTCTGCTTGTCTTGAGACTGCATGAGAGGAAAAAGAAGACGGAGTGAGGACGGAGAACTTTCTGCATTTTTTGTTACGGAAATACAGAAGGAACTTTGGACCACAAGGTCGTCCTGACATCCTGAGTTACTCTAGTGCAACCAGTGTTTATCATTTTAAAATATAAAAGTTACCACTTTACTGTTAATATACGACTATTGACTTCAGTGACCAACTCTTCAAAACTCAATTTACAGCAAAAAGCAGGAAATCGTCACTAATGACGAGCAATAAACGATTTATCAAAATTCGATCAGTACGAGGAGTTTTTGTCTTCAGGATACTGATTCACCACAGACTAGACCTTCCATGCTGTATTACAATACTTGAAAGGCATTGAAATTTTATCTTTTATTACAATATTTTTGATTCTTCTTTATTTATCCAGTGGCAGAAATGGGTTTCCACAGTTTTCACTTGGATGTTGAATGTACTAACATAATTTTTGTCAAAAAAAATGAATCAACCATGATTCAAAATGCTCAAAACATCAAAATATTCAAGGTATTTTTGCCTAAAAACAAAAAAACAGATAATTAAATAACGGCTGTAGCTTAAACTTCTTCTGCTTCAGCTGCATGATGACGTATCAGATGCTGAATGTGAAACGCAGACCCTGAACTACGCTTGGATATAATCCTTGACCGTAATTTATCCAAATTTAAAACAATAACAGCGTCCTGGAGGAAAACTATGGCGGCAGAAAGGAGGGAAACTGCTGCTTTAAAGGCCTGAAAGCTAAGAAGAAGAAGAAGAAGGAGGAACAACTTTAATGGCAGAGAAGTGTGTAGTAGGTTATACAGCTGCAGCCAGTGTGAAAGGAGTCCTCCGACAGCCGTTTGGGACGTGAGCACAGCGTGGGCACGTCAACGGGAACATCGAGGGGCAGACGGATCAGCTAATGTTACTGCTGGGAAGCGGTTTCTCACTGACACAGCATGCAGGTCTAGCATAACACTGCATGTGTGGCAACTTGTTTTCCTTCCCCAAGTGATGTTTACGTTTTTTTTTTCCCAAGAAAAAAATGGCAACACCTCGTTTTGCAAATTTAACAACTGGAGCCGAACGATCCATTAATCGAGAAAACAATCAGATTACAAGCTACACAACAAACAAACCACACTCAGACCTTATTAATCAATAAAGAGCCACAGTATTAAAACAGAAATTACAGTTTGTCACTTAATTTTGTAATTTCTAAACTAATTTAAAGCATTTTTACTAAACACTTCTCAAACTGGAGGGTTTTTCTGACTAACAACTGAACATTTTGGAAATTTTCTCCCTTTCTTTTTTTTTTATTTATTAATGTAGAGAACTTGCAGGCCTAAACCCAAACCAATATCCATCCATTTAAACCAGCGTGCACTGCTGCGGATCGATCACCAGTAAACGCACACGAGGTCACAGCAGCTGCTGGGTCATGATTGGATATTGACCGATTGATTTTTATTTGAATTTACTGCCACAGCTACGCTGTGAAACCAGTCGGGGAAACGAGTGATGTATCAGTGCTTGAGGCAGCGACATATAATTACAAGCAGGGTCTTCCCCTGCAGCAGGATCTTAAATGGTGATATGTCTCCTCTCTTTTATCTGTGTTTGCGACGATCAGTGTCTGAGGAAGCACAAAGTGCGATCCGACCAGACAAATTCATGTGGCAGGCTGCCAACCATCAGCATCACTTTACCTGGAGGAGACACAATCAATGTATCGGAGATGAATTGGAAATATCCAGTTTCCTTCTGAGATTTTTTGTAATAAATTGTTTCTGTAGCATGAAAACCCATCAGTGATTTCAGGGAGAAATCCATCACAGCACACTTTCTACTCCCGCAGGTGCTTACAAGGATGCAAATACAGTCAGAGAGGTGAATCAGACTGAGCACACAGGCTGTCCTACGCCGCAGTCATGACCGCTCTTCCCACTTCCACTTCCGATTGAAACAAGCCAAAGACAACTGCTGGAAGGGACTGAGGGAAGAGCGCTTCGAACTCGACTTGAGCACATAAGTATGTCATTTACACCAGAGAAAATAAAAACCCTCCTGGTAGTTTCTCAGCCTCTCTTAAAGAAACCAACTTACGAGCTCAACAAGTGACTAATGCTGCAAGAAACCTGGCTGAGAGACAGACACATGAGGACATGAAACTCAGTTTCAGCGTCTGATAGCAGCTGGGGGGACGTGCAGGCTGTGCGAAAGCAAAACTAGGCAGGCTGCCAGACAGAAAGCTGCCAACATCCAAAGGCCACCTCGCCTCCTCCGACACAGGACAACCTGTCAGACCTGATCAGCCCTGTTGGACAAGGATGTCAGATTTCAGTATCACACCTTGTCAAAACATCTTTATGCAAAAACTGCTACTTCTCACCGGTTGCAGCAGCCCTGTAGACATCCAGCTCAGGTAACCAACACTGCTGAAAAGGTGACATCACACCTGCAGGTGTGAATGGGACTGACATTCAGGCACACAAGTGTTTCACCAAAGCCATTTTTTAAGGATGCTGACCTACAAATGCACCATTATGCTGCTTTTTTTTCCACCCCCACACACATCTGAGGCGCAACATATGAATGGACACAAGCAACCCGAGCTACACTTAAGCATTCAGGACTTAAAACACACGATTAAGGTGATTTCTGTGGCTCTGACGGGCAAAAACAAGTCGCAGCGTTTGAGACAAACACCATAAATCAGCCGCTGTTGATAATACTGCCACGGCGGTTTATCCGCTGTCAACCAAAGACCACTGGAGATTAATCTGACTTGATAACATGTCGTACATCTCCAGCTGGCTGCCGTAGCGGCAGCAACTGATCCCACGGCAGGCGGAGAAAGTCATTTTCACGGCGCCCGTTTGGCTGTTTCGTGCCGTGGGTGATGCCGAGCAGCTGGCTAGCATGCTAGCGGGCTAGCGGGCTAGCACACGGTGGATGTACAAGCCACACACGCTGTTATGTCGATGGGGATGTAACCCCGAAAGCACTGGCCACACATCTGTGCATATACGCAGCAATAAAATTACAAATTAGCTGTAAAAACACACTGACAAGGGGATGTTTCGCGTTAGCTCATGCTAGCTGACGCGGCTGCACCACGTTAGCATCAGCTAGCCTAGCATCACTTCCCCAACGAAGTGTCAACAACTAAACAACCACGCCCGCCGTTTCCCCCACACCTGTTGCAGCCTACCTGGACATAGTTGCTCTCGCAGTACTCCGCGACTCTTTCCAAGTTGGTGAAGCTGTCTAGCAGCGCGCTTCGCCCTGCTGGGATCTCCTCTTCCAGAAGCATTTGTAGCTCCGCCATTTTCACATCTTTAGCGGAGCGGCGTGTGTGGACTCCCTGGCGCCCCCCGCGGCCGAGTGCGGTACTGCAGGGGGCTCTCCCCAGCAGCTGGGTTCCCAAAATTAATGTTTTAAACAGTAATTCATTAAAACTGACTCCCCTCCGGCGAATGCATTAGTGATTATGTGCAAGTTATTAATGTAACACGTCGATTGTAGTCATATTTGTGTGAGTTTCAGCTCTCAAACATTCCACGCATGAATATTTCCAATAAAAATAAAGTCCGTCTCACTGGGCTGAGCTCTCTGTTGTTATTATTCCTTCTCTGCAAGCTCAGTTACAGATCAGCAGGCAAGGCTGGAGAACAAGTGGGCCCAGGCATCCAAAACAGTTGGGTCTGCAGAGTGTGATCACTACCATGACCCTTCATCTCATGTTTTAGTTTGTATGAAGCCTTTTCAAGCAGCCAACACGCAGAAAACCTCAGTTATGGTCATGTTATTTAATCATAAGGTAAATGTAATCAACAGGTATCAAGACATCTGATTGTTCGGAGCAGAAAATGTCCCTGAGGCCGGAGAATGCACAGCATTTGTTGAGTCAAAGACTCAAAAATATTTTATTTTGGTGACTAAAATGCAGCTTTTACTTGCATAACTTTATTAAGGCTGGTATTTTAAACCAAATATAATTCAAGGCTATTAATATGTCAATTTTTCTGCTAATTAACTGATTTGAGTCTTCGTTCACACAAATCCACAAAACATTTGATGGTTGCCGATTTTTAAAACTAAACTCTAAAATAAATAATAAAACAATCACTACTTGCAGATGTGATATCACCTGTGCCCAGGAGGAGGCTAGAAACAAGCAGCGATCTATCTGAAATAAAACAAATGAAACCACAAAATCTTTACATTTATTTATTAATACACAGGATGCGTTTTTTAAAAAAGGATGAAATGCTTTAACGTGGCCCTTTTCTAACAGACAAAGCTGTGTTGTAGGAACTTTAGAAAAACTTTTGGCAGCACAAGTTGTTTTTCTTCACTACTGGATCCACTGCCATGGATCTTCCTTTGTTCAGCAGAGCAAGGCTTTAAACAAGTGATTTGTGGAGAGATAAAGTAGTAGTGAGCTCAAGGCTCCAGCTGAAAAGGCACCACAAAGGCCAGCAGGTGAATACGATGGTGTATGAAACAGCACGCTGACTGTGCATAAGAAGGTCGTGGAATTAATCATGGTGGATCATCGACAATCAAGAAATACTTTGCTGGTAATTTTAAAAATCAAGATGTTAAGTGTATTGCTTTTTTTTTTTTTTTCTTCGGCTTCTTCTTTTGAAAAAGCAGTACTAGCTTCTTTTGCTGACTGTGATCCAGGTTTCGTCCTTAGGCGTGGACACCAGCTCAGATCTGACCTCCATGACCTGCCCCTTCAGCTTGTGAAGCTTCAGCTGCTGCGCTAGCGTGCTGAGGAGCGCGGTAGCTACAGTGTAGGCGAACCTGTCGGGGACGAATTAGATATATCCAAACGTGTGAGCAATCTTCCTTTTAACGACTTTACGTGCATAGCTCTAATGCTCTAATCATTCGCTCAGTCTCTCACACAGAGTGATAACAACATAGAAACCAAGCTGTGTGTTTGTGTCGCGTCACCTGAGCTCCGGGCACGTTTGACTCCCTGAGAATCCGAGCAGACAGAAGCTCTTCCGGGCCGATTCCTCCTCAAATCGATCTGGGTCGAACCTGAAACACGTCAGAGTGACAACTGTATCAACAAGCATTTTAACTGGGAAGGCAAAGCAAACCCTGTGATACATTCGACACACAAAACGTCAGCTTTGTTCCCAGGTAGAGCCGTTTTCCTCTTAACCAGGTATGTTTATCATGCTCGCAATTTTAGTACGACAGGAAAACTCATTAGTTATTTAGTAATAAACATGAAGCTTAATGAAACGACAGCTCTGCTGTGTGTGGTCGACAGATTTCCTCAGATTTAACTGGTTTAAAATTAAAAAATTAAAAAAAAATTTAACAGACATTCAGTTTTTATCAAGCTATTTTAAAATGAATGTCAAAAGTAAGCCAACCTGTATGGGGTGCTCCATGTGTCGGAGTCTTGCAGGACGACACCCAAAGCGTAGATCACCAAAGTCTGAAACGTAACAACAAAAACACATTGTTCTTTTTTAGCAGGGTTCATTTTTATTACTGATACCATTTAAGCTTTAATATAATTAGTGATTAGTATAAATAGACAGTTTTTAAGTTTTCTAATAAGTCTATCTAAATCTTAATTGAATTTTAACTCTTAGCAATTATTTTAAAATGCGACACTGACAAAACTTCCTAAATGTTTTAAAAAATGAAGAAGATGTGACACCCACACAGGTTATAGCAAACGGTGTCATGCTGTTTTAATAACTAAAAAAAAGAAACAGTGATTTTCGGGTTAATTTAATCTAATGGTTCTTTTTGAAGCTTCTCTACACCTTCCGGATGTTTGGCTGTGATCACTTGGAGATAAGCTGCGGTTAAAATAACAAAGACAACAAACAGCAGGAAAGCAGACACCTCTTTGGGGATAACGTGCTGATCGACTTTGCCCTCCACTTCCTGAAGCCGAGCCGCGACGGGGGTCAGCTTGGCAGTCCTCACGGTCTCGTTGAGGATCTGCTGGCAGTATCTGGTCAAGGTCAGAAATGTGATAAGATTACTGAACTCAGCAGCGGTCTGAATGTGTAGAACGATTCAACGGTAAATAATAACATAATAATAACAACAAGAGTTATATTTCAAGCAAACATTTCACTTTTGTTGCTGATTTTCCAGCTCAGCTTTAACTTTGAGTGTGTTTTTGATGAACTACACATGAAGCCAGGATGAAGGATCTCACTTGAGCTGAGGAATCTTGTCGAGGGAAACTGGATCAGAGCCTAAAACATCCTCCAGCTCCTGGTACAACTTGTCCTGTACTTCATCTGAGGTGGACAGGAAGTGAAGTGCCCAGATACACACTGCCAAGACACAACATTTAGGGATTCATCTGACAATGACGTGTCTCAGGACTAGTTTCTCAATAAGCACATGTTTATGCACACTCAGGCTAATTTAACTTTCTGTAATCTTGAGCTGAGATTTATTGAAAAAACTGCTAACACTAATTCTCTCATTATTCACTGCCTCTCTCTGTTTCTATGGGTGTCACTCACAGTTGGCGGTGATGACGCATCCAGCCAAAGTGAAAACCATACAGTCCTCCATGATCTGAAACGAACACAAAAGTGAATTTCAGTGCTTTTGTAGACACTTGTGGGAACCGTGAAGATCTTTCTGTTATCATGGGTTTAAAACTAGAGTGGGAGACTCCATCGATGTTCACCTGTCGTTCTGTGAGGCTGGACTGAAGCAGAGTGTCCACAAACACCGTCTGCTTTCTCTGGGCTTTTCTCTCCTTGGCCATCGACAGCAGCACAGACTCCATCTCTGACAGAGCTGAAAGGAAGGAAGGAAAAACAAGAGTTCTTGTTTAAAACATATTAACTACATAAAAGTGTTAAAGTAATTCATTTCAAGCATCAGTCCACTTGAGTAACTCAGCTTTTCACATGAGCTTACTCTGCTGAGAAAACTACCGATGCAGGCCGTCGCTCACCGTTCTCATAATGCCCCTTTCTGCTGGAGCTCTTCTCCAGGGAGCCGTCCAAGTAGCCTTTCCCGATTTCTGACCAGATCTGGAAGAGGTGAGTAAGACAGGAAAACTAAATAACCCTAACCAAATTAACAGATTTAACAAATTCAGGGTTTATGCGGCATTTCTAAACCCCCGTGAAAACACAGAAGGTTTCCTTTGGAAAGGAGTTGGAAAGTTGGAAAGGAGTCAAGTGGAGAGGAAGCAATTAAACATCTGGTTTATTTCCACTGGCTGACTACATGAGATGTAGCCCTGCAGTCTCTGTAGACGAATACGCAATAAAGAATAAACTGTAGTAGATGCAAAAGTTTTTTTTTTAAGTGTTTAATGTCTCACCGCGTCGTGGTTCTTGCGGAAGGAAATGACCGCAGCGTCGTCTCGAAAGCGCTCACCCAGAGCCAGCTGCGTGACGGTCTTCATGGCCAAACCCAGCAGGTGGGCGCCTAGCGGGATGTGCTGCGCCTCTGGGAACGACTTCCACTTTCCCACAAGCTCCTCCACCAGCTAGGTAACAGAAGACAAATGGTAATAGTTAATGGTTAATACTTGAATACTGGTCAGTGTGCAGTGCGCTGGTACGAACCTTGAGCATGATATGGAAGTTGTTCTTCAGAGTGTTATTGATGGCACTCTCATACACCTTCTTCCTGATCACTGTCTCGCTAGCCCCGCCGCCCATCCCCGACTGGTAACCTAGCAACGACTTCAGCATCGTCTCAAAGGAGTCCGCTAAAAGACGCCAAAAGAAAGAGGTTTTGTTGCGTGAAAATGTATTTCAGAGTCACTTTTACCAGTGTCTGTAACTGCAGGTGCGATTCCATCGTGCTGGTGCACTGACTGGTGTGGTTGGGGTTGATGTGTTGTTGAAGCTGGCTCACGGAGCCCAGGCTGACCACAGGTCGAGCGCCGAACCAGAACGACGCCACAGGTCCAAAGTCCTGATGCAGGCTGACGAGGAACTCATGCAGACTGCCCCTGTTCACGATGTCCTGCAGGTTCCCATCCCTGAAAGAGCAGAGAGCCCTGATGTGACACACTGGATGTGTGATATGGCACTGGAAGGCACTTTATAAAATGTTAAAATCCGAAAAGTCTTATAAAAAATCATAATAATATACAATAATATTCCATAAACACTTACTTCTCATCTGTAGGATTGAGACCTGGGATGCCAGAGGCTGTTCTGGATGACTGAAACATGTCAAGAAATGGGCTTTTAGCTTAAAGCCGGAAAATATGTGATTTGTACACTGTCTACACAGGTGCTCACACACAATTTATCTGTCAAAGGTGAGTTCCACTGCGTCATACGAAATCCCATTGAAAAATATGTCAATTTAAGGTTTTTTTAACTTAATGGCAATTACACATATTCGATGACACAAGCTAAGGCTCTTTTATCAGTTGTTTCAAACTTAGGATAAAATCGGCACAAAACAAGCATACCCTGTGGCATTTTATTCAAATTAATTAACTTTAACAGCTAATCTCACAGAGTAAATCAGCGCTCGTTTCCGCCTATAACGAGTTCTTAAAGTAGGAGGAAATTGAACCACATTCCTTATTGGTGTGCTAATGGCAGCCGAACATAAAAAACTAAATTAATTTAGGTGTATTTGTTAAATGGGGCCGTTGATAAGGAAATAAACATTAGATTAACACTCTTCTGGGAGGACAACGCCATAACGATGTAACGTTAGCTACAGGGATAACAACATAAGATGCTAGCTAAAGCGAACGCCAAACTTGCAGTGACTTACCGGGTACAAATAGAGAACAGCTCCGACCAGAATGATGACAAACGTGACAGCAAAGATGGCAAAATCCAGCATGATTGCTCGCCGCTAAAAGCACAATTGTTGCCAACTTTTACTCATGAACATCTGGACATTTGCAGCCGCCGTTACCACGTCAACATGAATTGCAGGGTCAAGATGGCGTCTCTGTGATCCATTAGACAGACTGAGCGGCTAACTAATCGCAACAGATGAAATCGATTGCTCGTGTAAATATAATAAATTGTATTATTTTCTTTATTTATTTTCTGCCACGTATTACATGTGACCCTTGATACTATTTTTTTATCGTTTGCAGATCAACCACTTCCAGATATTACACTTAAAGTGTAAATACCATAGTGTAGAAATACACCGTGTAGTAAAATACCAAATAATCACTTATTATCAGTTAGACCCTTCCAGTGGACTGTAGCACATCTGGACCAAAATCTATGCTTAAACTCCTTATTAATGTCAGTAAAAACACATCCCTGGTTATGTTGGATAAAACCGTGTATTTAAAAAGATGCGAACACGTTCATGATTCAAAAATAATAAAAATATCTACAGTACAACACATTTACAGTTCACTGACAAAACAGCGCAGACATATGTGCAAAATGACAGCAAAGTCGTAGTGTCAGAGCATATTTGTAGTTCTTTTTTCCTTTCTTTTCAAGCATTCATCTCTAATTTGTCATCTAGCTTGGGAGGCTCAATCTCCATGGCCATCAGATAACCTGAGAAAGAAGCACGAGATAAACGTTAACCATTTTCATGCTGTTTTTACACGTTAAAATCCGATTTTCTCAATAAAAACAAGCAATAAAAGTCACAACAAAACGACACGTCATACATTAGTTTCTCTCTCACCCTCTGTATAGTCTGCGTCAGGCCGGGTGGCGATCAAAATCCACGCCAGGCCCACCAGCAGCGCCACCACCAGGTTTACTGTCACCCATGGATGGAGAATCTGATGCTCTAACCCTGGAGGCCTACAGCAGGAAGAAGAAGCTTCATCATGAGGCTTCACATCACATCATCACAGTAACATGTCCCGATCTCTCTCTCTCTCTCTCTCTCTCACCATAATGTTGCGTTGAAGGATGTGTAGAGGTTGATTCGATCGCTGGTCATCTGCTGGCTCAAACAGAGGACCAGCGCTGAGAAGTACACTGCAGCGTTGGGTGGGACCAGAAGGGAAACAGTTAAACAAGCTGAAGCCAAACAGACACCAAAAAAAAAAAAAAAAAAAAAT
>OMLM01014573.1:23388-42680 GCA_900302695.1 Helostoma temminkii
ATTGTCAAGTTACAGCAAGTACACTTAAATATTTCTTTGTCTAGTTTACCTCTGATCAGTACATAAAAAGTAAACTGAAAGTATATTTGCTCATTTTTAGAGTAAAAGAAGTATACTAGTAGTATCCTTGAAGAGACTTCTTGTGGAGAGCTGTTGCGCCCAAACCATTTCCCCTGAAGATGTCGGTGCAGTTGGTTGAAGAAGCATTTAGCCAGAAGGAACTGGGAATCGAACCACTAACCCGGGGTGCGCAGGTGACTGCTCAACTGAGCAACATGCCTCTGTTAAACTACAGCCTGTACGTTGACCTTAGCGCTCAGTGTATTTTGTTCTAAACACAATAAACAACCAGAATCAGAGGTTGACGACACTTCACCTCTTCAATCAAATAAATTAATCCTAAATCCAGATTAGCAGTGAATATACCAAATGTAAAAAACAGTACCACTTCGATCGGCCAGCCCTCCGTGGATCACTCGGGCAACAAAAATCTCCCCCGTGATCTCGTTTCTCTTTATCGTCGCTCCCTGGAAGAGAGAAAAAAGATAAATGGACCTGGAGGAGAGAAGAGACATGTGGAATCGAATCACTGATGAAGCCATGAAACACAGATGAAGCCAGTTCCACACGAACACTGATGAAGGTTGTGAAATGAGGGACCCAGGGGTCAGCTGCTGCAGGTGGGAGAAGCGTGACGAGGTGAACACGGAGGCGGCACAAACAACGGAGGAAAACTGCAGCAGATGCTATGAAACAAAGTAAATAAATGTCAACTACCGCTGTGTGCGTTTGCGGCTCAGCCATTCTGTGGAGACGGCTCGAAAGCACCAAAGACGTCCACTCTCTGGACACTCTGTGCTGTTTCTCATGTGGCTTTCTTCCTCCTCTTCTTCCTCTGCTTTGTGTGACCTTTCACGGCCTTGGGCATCTGCTTGGGCTCAGCTAACAGGCCGTTAGTCAGAGGGCGCTCGGATCCTTGGAGGTCGGTGCGTTTCTGATGTGGTGGAGGGGAATTACTGGTGTTCTGGGTCGCTCGCGGTGATCCACGGCATGATACAGACAGACAGCTGGTCCCCTGGGAGGTTGAGGGGACGTCCATGGAGCTGCTAAGCGAGCTGGTGGAGGAGGTGAAGGAAGGAAGCGAGGGGAAGGAACAGGCGGTTTGGTGTGTCAAAGATGGACGCTGCCCCTCGGACTTATGGCTTCTTTTGGGTGTGCAATCTTGCTCAGCGGCCGCAGGTGTTGGGGTGTTTATTTCAGCCCTTGTAGTTGTGAGGAGTGTTTGCAACCGGTCCACCACCCGAGTGAGGAGGACCAAAGCCTGCGAGTTGTCCTGCACCGTCTCCGTCATGCGCTCAGTCGCTGCTGCCATCTTCTCCCCGAGCAGCTTGATGTCTTTGGTGTTGTTCTCCATGGAGCAGGCAGCCAGATGCACGGTCGTCCTCAGCTCGTCCAGACTCTTCTGCTTGGCGAGCTCCACCGGGGGGATCTCCAGCACTCGGCGTGGACGCATTGGGCTTGGGGGAGCTGTGTGGACACGAGGGCTTTGGCTTCGGAGCCAGGGAGGCAGGCCTGGCTGGAGGTAGTCGTCCGAAGTGGAGTAGTAGGCATGAGCGACAGTGAGGCTTGGTGGAGACATGGTCCAACGCTGGGACTGGGTGTTGGGTGCTGCCTCATTGTCATTTCCACTGTCTAGTTCTTCAGTGGCGTCATCTCCAATGATAAAACAGACACGGTTAATTCATGGAAAATCATGAGCGGCTGCCATGAGCGATGTGTGAGGAGGGCGAAATGACAAATGATGGAAAACCAGATAGACCTCGTTAGCCTGAAAGCTTTTGGAAGTTAAGATAATCAATATTGCTTTTAAAGCTCAAGAGGAGTTTAAAAAAACTTTACTTAAACAAAGAGCAGCAAGCTAAAAGCTGTAAAGTGTGTTTGGTTACTAAATAATGTGAAGTAAAAACTCATCATTTAATTTTAAGGTTACTTTTTAGCAACTATTTATTTATTTATGGAGTTTTTTTTGTTGCAACTTGTTGAAAATTTACTGTTTCACAAATTTCCTCACTGTTGATGACCGTTGACATCTACCCGTTGTAGAAATCTCGATCGATCTTTATCAGGAAACGAGGTTTAGGTGTTTTCTTACCAATCAGAACGGAGCTGCAGACTGAAGGTGCGGAGCGGTTCAGACTTTGCTCACAGAGTAGGCTGGTGTAACAAACTCTACACTGGCTTGTCGACTTGCTACAGCAGCCAGGACAGTTACTCATGGGCTGATATCGAGGTGGGGGGCACGGCGGAGCTGCAGACTGGTGACACAGAGGCTCGGTTGGAGGGTAGCTGCCTCTCCGGAGACTACACCATGAGGAATCCTTGACGTCCTGGTTTTCAGCTTCAGGGCTCTGAACCCTGAATGCGCTGGCTTGCCTGGTCAGATGCCTTAGGGCGTCCCAGTGTCTGCGGATACCTCCTCTGGAGGTTTTAGCACAGGGAGGAGAGGCAGTGGCCAACGGCAGCCTGACTCTGAGGTGGTCGCACAGCTGTGAGACAACAGAGTCGCTCAAAAGAAAGAAAGAACGTTCAAAACACAGCTTAAGAGATGGAATATGTTCTGTGAAAACTGAAAAAAAAAGCTTGATAAGACTAAACGGAGACGTTATGAGGCATTTCGCTCTTTTTCTGCTGTTTGGGTAGTGTGCGCAGCATCAACAGACAATTACAGAAATGAGAGATTATAAAAAAATCAAACATCTGGTCTCCGCTGGATGCAGTCAGCTGTTTGATTTATACTGTATTTGGCAAAAAAGCCCACATACTAAAATATTAATGGGAACCATCATATAAATATGTAAATACACATAGTTTTGGTTTTATGAGTTTAGGTTTTGAGGAATCGGCAACCACGCACATACAACAGTGCTTTTACAAACATGGGTTTGTAAAGGTAAAATTATCAATAACTAAAGTCATGTGTAAAATCACTATCTTCTGATGTTATTTAGACGTTACTGAACGCGACAGGAGCTGGAGGCTGTGACTGCTGAGCATGCAAAAATAACAAATTGATTTCCCACAACAGCAGCAAATCCTGAAACTTATATGTGGTTAAAATGTAACTAAAAAGCTTAAAATGATGGGAATATAAAGACATCGCCTGTCTGACGGAACTGTCAGCGGCGACTTATGAACCCAAACTTTAATGGATGTGATGTTTAGACAGAAAAAGTTTCTTTGCAGTTGTTTTACATAACCAGTGTCTCTTTGTGTAGGTTTTGTGAGTTTTTGTGGCTATTCTGATGTATTTTTGGTTATTTCTGGTCTTTTTCTGTCTGTTTGTGGTTGTTTAGTGCCCTGTTTTGTTGTTGTGCTTCGGAAATATTTACAGGTGAAGCTCAGGACCCTCCTCAGTAATCCCTTTTGGTAATTCATCTATGTATTTAGGCTGATAAAGGAATTTAATTTCCTTTGTTGTAGGTTGCTCTGCTCATCTAGGTTCACTTACTAGCTGTTGAACTGAACTTTTCACTGTAACCTACAACCTTCCTCATCAGAAAAAGGCTCTGAGATCAAATTTTATCTGATCTGAAAAAACTAGCAGATGATATTCCTGAATTTTTGTATTTGAAAAAAAAAAGATAAAATGAAGACTTGAATATTTAATTCAGTTGCTAATCCATGCATTGTGATTATTTTCTGGCTTTCTGTTAAAACTACTCTGTTGTTGGGAAGTTGTTCTGTACTTGCTGTAGCGCTACACTTGTATATCTTGTTTCTTTCCAGATACGGCCTTGACTGGGGACTTTCTGTACTGTCTCTAAAGGACACTCAACTGTGTTGTTTTTTGTATGTCTTCACTGTGTGAAGCCATTTTTGTTTGTCTAATGGGTATCCCTAATCCCAACAAACCTATTATTGTGAAGAGGGATTAAAAAATAAAAAAAGCACACATAACAAGACGGTGATAACATCCAAATGTGACCTTGTTTTCAGATCAGAGAGTCTGAACTGGTGTATCATTCAGCTGAGGGACAGACATAGCTGTGAGCTGTATGACAACACAAAAACAGCACCGCAAACCAAACCTCATTTACATTTTTTGTATTTTAAAATGCTTAAATCTTGAGAGAGTAACAATGAAGGTGTTAGTTGTGTAGCTCACCAGAGGCTGTTTGTTTTTGACCAGGCAGATGATCCGGGTGGCCTCCTCATCGTCTGGCAAGTCTTCAGGCATCGGTGGCAGCACTGGATCGTAGTCCTTCTGGGCCACCGTATCATGAGCTGAAAGAAGAGCCTAGAAGACATGATGGTCAGGCAGATTTTTATGGTGAACTGTGCTGGTCATGAGAACAGGTATGATATGAGGTGCTGAACGTTTTGTTAAACCTCTATAGTACAGGTAAGTTGTAAAAAATGTATTTTCACCATGTATATGTTTAAATACAAGTTAGAACTTACGACGATAAGGTTTCCATGCCAAAACAATTTTATCATGACTTTAAAACTTAAAAACGACTTTGTACCTGCAGGTCTGGCTGCTGCAGGAGACAGTAGAGCTCTCTGGCCTCTTCTGAGCAGCTCGGTAGTGATCTGATGTCAAACAGCAGCTGCACAGAAAATAAACCACATTTGGTCCATTCAGAAAAAAAAACTTGAGAGTTAGCAGCAAATAGTTAATAAAACAAGTCTCAGTTTGACCTGAAATGAAAGTCCTGAAGCGTAGTCCAGAGCCGGCGCTGGAGAATCTCTCAGGTACCTCTGGAGACACTCGTAAACCTGAAAACAATATCACCAAGTCATTGAAAATGATTGTTTAAAGGGAAAAAAATCCTCCTTGATGAAATGTGTTGTGTTGCGTTTTCAGACCTTGAGCAGCGACTGCAGCCAGGGTGCGTTCAGCAGACCGCGGAGAATATCTGCGCCGTCGACGTCCTGGTTTACCGACTGCTTCACCTCCTCGATCACGTCTGCCAGGATCTGATGCAGGTCTGCAACACACGACCACACACCAGCTAAGGTGACTAGACTGCACACGGAGAGTTGAAGTTGAATAAAAGTGAAATTAAATGTAATAAACTGACCGTGCTCTCCGAGCTCACAGGTGGGGCTTAACACCTGAGCCTCCACCGCCTGCCTCATGGTCACAGCAGCCTCGACCTCTAGCTCCAACCGGCCACTGGCTCCTTACAAGTATAAACCTAAAGAAGAAAACATGTTGGTTTCATTCTGTGGACTGAAGGAACAGGATTCCTAACCAGTTTATTTTGACTCCAAAAACATGATTTTGAAGTTGCAAAGCTGCAATTTAAACAGAGAATAAAATGTAGAATTAGCTTTGATTGAAATGACCAAAACCTGACTTAAACACTCTGACCAGTTAGTCGTGAGTGTGTCGTGGGATCAGTGTGAAAGGTTCAGTCACAGCTCCATCAGTTGTCGGTGTGAACGGGGTCAGAGGTCAATGGCACGCCTCGCGACAGCTTGCACGGGTGGCGGTGATGTAAACACAAGACACTACAATCTCAGGTGAACCACAACACGACAGCAAACACTCGTTTTGTTGCGTTTTCAGAAACTGGAACATGACAACATTTTAACCGACATCACATCAATTTGCGCAGATTTTACTGATCCTGACTGAAAAAAAAAACTGTTTTAAAAAGAGGCTTTTGAAGGAATGCTCCTCAGAAGGTGAACATCCATCTGGTAAATTCCTGTAATTAAAGACATGGAAGAGGATCATCCCTTCGGCCTTCCAGAAACCCCTTTCTCCCTTTTCAAAACAGCAACTTCATGCACGTTACCTCCACGTCCGGATCTTGAGATGGGAATCTTTATCATCCGGCTCCTGCAGGTTGTTGCGCCAATGTGCGTCCAGAAAATGAGAAATGTATTGAGCAAATATTCCCTGGAGACTGGCACTGGGCTTTATCACAGGGCAATGGAAGAGAAAAAGAGAGAGAGACAGCTGTAATCTCTCCCGATCCTAGTTAATCCCGAGCAAGTGAGCTGCCTGCTTCTGGTCACCGGAAGCAGGTCCTCCCTCACCGGCCTGCTGGTTGTTGCGAGGCTGCCAAATCTTCTTAACTCTTTCAGCTTTTAGCGGCACACAGGAGGATCTGTGGGGAGAGGAGGCAACGGACTGATGAAAAGGGAAGAGAGGTTACTTCGAAGCACAAGAGTTTGGAAAAAATGTTTAATGAAAAAGCCTTGAATGAGTAATTAGGAGATTTGCCTCGACAGCTGGAGTTAATGAAGCGTGGACATGACCCTCGGTGTCTTTACTCAAACCAGAAATCAGTCGGGAATGGACGTAATCCGGATTGTTAATCTAATTCCCAAGGAAATTCAACGTCTCCCCTCCCTTCATCCGAAAGTCCTAAGATGCCTCATTGTACCCGAAAACACTCAGATTATCTCTTTTCATTCGATGTAAAAGTCTCTGAGCACACATTTGTGTTTGTTGGTTAGTTCTCACCAAAAAAAGACAAACGCTGGAGGATTTACAACCGCGATAACGATTTTTGTCATTTTTGTATCCGTATAAAAACGTCAGAGCCGAACAGTTAGTGATGTCCATCAAATGAGTTTATTGCCCCTTCATATTTCAAGGTACACTACATTTGACACCATGTAAAAGACACACAGGTGGGAATCATGTCAGCCAGCTGAAACACAGCGTGTCAACCAGTAAACACCAAACTCCATTGACAAAATGGCTATTTTTAGACACAACAACAGTGTGAGCAGTCTGGAGCATTTTCATAGTAAACAGGTGGTGAGCAAAGTAATTTTTAAAAATGTATTCGATGAGCTTATCAACATTATTTTCAGTTTATATTACCCCATAACCATTCTGTTTGCATTTAAAATAACACTTCACCTCAGGGTATAATTGGTGAAACACATTCACAACAGATTTCCAGTTTCTTATGTGTAGTTTTGTTACATTCTGAAAATATTGTCCTGCGTTGAGCAGCAGCAGTGACGTCAGTCTTCAGATTGCAGGAGGAGATTTAGTGAGAAATTCGTACATTGGTCGCACATCAGGTCAAAAAAACAAACAAAATAACAATAACTGTGAATATCTTCTCTTTCCTTATAGTACAAACAATATCTGTGTATTTTAGAACAGTTCAACAATTGTTGCAGTGTTAATTGTCTCAGGTTTTCACAGATTAACTTAAAAAAGCTAAACAGCGACTTCAGTTCAGTTTTAGTTCATGACCGCAGCTTTAAAATTTCAGACTTCTGAACCGTTCATGGTGCTTGACTTCACCTAAATGTACCTTCTGTGAGAAAAAAAAAAAAAAAAAAAAAAAAGGCCAGTCGTACTCTGAATGCTCTTTTAAGCTCTGACGCAAATCACAAATATGTCTTACAGTCAGTGTTGTAAATGGTTTAAAAAAACAAAGAACAGTTAGCATTGACAGATGGTGCCTGAGTTCAGACGTCTGTTTGTTCACACTGTAAAAAATAAAATTAAAAAAAGAGGTTGATACTAAATGTAATGTGTACAAAACCATGCATCTTTTTTCAGGTTTTCAGTTTCACAAATAAATTAGAAGAAACATCCACTGGGTGTTGAAAGTGTCTTGAGAAACAGGATACATTTTTGCAATGTATAAATAAAATTAATAATTTCATCAATAAAAAAATTACCTGATGATGCATGGTGTCATCAAGAGTGAAAATGTGAAGCTTCAATACCGTGTTCAAACCGCTTTCCAAACTGTTCGTGACTTCAGCCTTTTCACTTTCCCACAGGAGCATCTCATCGACATTCATCAACACTGAAAACCAGGTTCAGAAACACGTCGTAGCCTGGTTTCTGATTTATAGAACGATGAAAGTGTGCACTGCTAGTTAAGACTCATAGTAAAGTCAGTTTGCATTTGGCGACTGCATGCTGTGCAGGATTCGTTTGTGTAAAGATGACATTAAACATGGCTGTAAGTTAGACCCTATGGTTTCGTAAGAAAAGCTCAGAGAAGAGGTGATGTGGTAGAAACGTTACCAGATTCTCATTAGCAAAATCAATCGAGCTTCAAAATATTTTCTCTTGTAAAACAAAAAAAACTTTTTGAAAATACCGCTAATAAACACCCAGCGATGACAAAAAGAAGACGGCACACTTCGATAACAGACTAAAGAAACAAAGCACTTCCTGTTTTTTAAGTCCTACACTAACAGCAGCTGCTTCCCTGAGCTTTTCCGTGGAACCATTCAGGCCAGTGAACAGTGGATGAGACAGAACAGGTGATAAAGACATTAAATACATTTTCTGTCAACTTCATAAAGTCACTTATATTTAGGGAATTGTCAGGGGAATGAAACATGGAAGGATAAAAAGGAAACTTCATGTTCGTGTTGCAAAGTTTCTTCTGCAGGATCCTGCTCTCTCTCAGGTAAACAACACAAAAGCTGCTAATGAAATAATATTCGTTCCAAACTTCTGGACTTCCAACAGAAGTTAGTACGTGTGGCTCATCTCCGGCAGTAAAATATTCACATGTACCTTCATGATCTGAGGATAAGAAGCTGGTAGAGGCCACTGCAGAGTGTTTGTGTGTGTCGGGAGGGACGGCGTCTCCCTAACGGCAACATCTGGAGTTGTCTGTAACCTGTTCACATGATCCTCCGCTCGCGTACATCTGTCACCCCTCGGAGGGGGAACGTCAGCAGGTAGATCACTGAGGATGCAACTGCACGCGGGTCTTAGGTGATCTTCTCGTGCTGGATCTGGTAATAACAGGCCTGCAGGTGGAAAGACACAAATAAATAATGCAGAAATCCATATCTAATCCAATTTGAGTTGCATTGCGAGGTCTGTGCTTTCCTCTCTGTGGCACCAAAGCACCTTCAAAATAAAGTGCTGCTGTGTGCGAGTGTCACCTTGAGTGTGGTGAACATGATTCCGTGCTCTCCGTGCTGAACGCAGGGGTCCATCAGGTCTTCGATCAGGCTGACCTCAGAGCCCAGGTTCCTGATTCTGAGGAGGAAGAGTAATGACATTGTGTGTCAGATCCTGTTGAGCACACCTGAAAAAACAGTCTGACAGACCAGAGGAAAACTAATCTACTAAACTAAATGCTGTGTGATGTTTTCTGCTTTTCCTGTGTGAATATTTGTTGCTTGTATGTGGTAGTACATGAAACAATTTTGGGATTTGGGCACGAAAAGAAAAAAAAGAAAAAATGCTGATTATTTGCCACAATAAATGTTCTTTCATTAGAAATAGCGGCATTTATTTCTGTAATTTATCAGATATTTGACCATTTCAATCCATCTAATCCAAGTACTTTTGGTCTTTAATTAAGTTATTTACAATGAGGAGGTTACACCAAATGTTTTTCCCAGTTGCTGTGCGGCATTGAAGCCAAACTTAAAGTTACAAATTCTTCTAGAAGTTCGGGCCTGACCGAGCTCGCAGCACCACGTAGAGGAAGACGGGAAAGAGGTCGTCCATCGACCACAAGAAATCCTGCTTCAGCAGCGACTGAACTTCCTTCGTGATCTCCTCGAAGGTGAGCTGGATCACCTGCAGCTTGTCTGACGGGGTGAACGTTGTGCTGCAAACAAACAAGGATTTGATTTAGGATAAGAATCAATCACTGAAGTAGTTTTCTAATTATACTATGTCCCATTTCTGCTCATGTACACTATAATTTTATGTCTTTTTTCTCATTATTAGAGGGATATAATTATATTCCACTGTGCTTTGCTGAAAAATGACTAATGACTAAGTTTCACTAGAGCTGCACCTGATCTGCTGTAGAGTTTCCACTGCAGAGGCGAAGCAGGCGTCCTTGCTGCCGGAGAGAACCTGGAGAAAACAAAACAAAATCACAGTGGATTCAATGATTATATAAAAATATCTAATGTTGTTCAGATACCACAGTTGTCAGCAGATCTCTGCTTTATCTTTAAGTCTGGTTTTTGAATCTTGAAATGAGTTAATTCCTCATTTTTGCGACATGTTCATTTTCACCGTGGCTATGTCATATGTCATATACCAGAGTAACTTAACCATGAAATGTAAAGTATTCTTTTTAAATTAATTTTCAGAATCTACACTATGCATATGCTCTTGAATTTCCTTTCATTTCAGGAAACCTTAGTGAAACTACATATGGAACAACATCCATACCTGCTGCTTCTCCCCTGGTGCAGGTAATGATACAGGAATAGAAACGGGCCAAAATTTCCTAAGTGGATAAAACATAAGACGTTACATATTTGCATAAAAGCAAAGGCCATACTCAGCATTCAGGTGTGATGTGTTACTTACTGCTGGACGCCCAGGAAGGCAAGCAGGGCGAGGTCGGGCTGCTTATTGAGGCGGAGGACACACTCCCAGTAGACGTCATCTTCTTTCTCCTTGTCCAGAGCGTAGAGAGTGAAGAGCGGCGGATAGAGACGAGGCAGCAGGACGGGAAGCAGAAGAGCCGAGCTGCTCACCACACGACTGAGGAGAGAAGACAAGTCAGTGTGGTCTTTTCGATTAGTGACCACCAAACCTTCAAGGGAACATCATGTGGTCTGTACCCAGGTTTTGGTGACTCTGGTGGGGCATCAGATGAGTCTGGCTTCTCGTCGTCCTGAAGGATGGTGGATGGCTCTGGAATTAGACCGCCCTCTTCTGGCAGGTCCGGGAACAGAAACCTGCAAATTATTCAAAAAATAAAAAATACACATGAACAACTAAAAGACAAACTTTTTATGGTGACAGATGTGTGTTCCTGAACTGTATGTGCACTACCTGATGATCTGAAAAATGCGGCTGAGATAGGACTTGATCTCGTTGACAGCCTGATGCAGCAGCCGCCGGTTGGCTCCAACGCCCACGTAGGTCATCCTGTAGACCGCCACCAGGGTCTCCAGTAGCCGGCCCAGAGGGTGGAGAGGGGTGTCGCACGCCTGGATCAATATGTGAGGATACATCATTTTTAGGTGGGGGCAGGGATGTTAGAAGTTGAGGAAAAGTAAAGTCCTGAAATTATTTATTGTATTTCATTTTATTAAATATCTCTGTCTTTGTCAATGTTCAGTTTTTAACACAGTCAGCTCATTTGGTGTAAACAAAATACCAGTATCAGCTAAATATACATGATAAATCATCGGTTGCAGAAGCTATGCTGTCCTCCTCTAAAATATTAATCAGATGAGTTGAGTTGAGGAGTGCGTGTGCTCACCTTGATGAGGTAGAGGCGGATTGTGTGATATCGCTCCATGGTGATCGGTCCTATGTGCTGTGGGATGACTTCAAGACTCTCCAGGATTTTGCTGTGACCTCGGGACAACAGCTCCGGGCTGGGACACAAACAAAACGCACAATGGAAATTGAAAAACTAAGAAGAATGAAGGTAACAGACAGAAAATCAGATAAAACACCAATAAGCATGTCAGATGACGTGTACCTGTCCTGGATGTGTTGCCGACTGGTGGTGAGGGCCACGGTGATGTTCTCCCAGGCCTTCCAGTTGTCCCCTCTGCCCGGCTCCTCACAGCCCAGCTGACTCCAACACTCCTGAAACACTGCCTGCCACTTTTCCTCCGCGCACACACACAGACGGCCCAGCTTCCTGCCACATCACACACACACATAATACAGTAAATAAAACTTAACACGACACATAAATAAAAGATTTCAGACTCGCTGTGAGCTTACACAGCGCAGGACTTTTCCTTGTCGGTGTCAAACAGATGTGGTTTGAAGTAGGAGCCGGTCACTTTGAGGCCGGAGCCCCATTCTCCACTAAAGGAGCCCTCTAGGTAGTCACCGTTTGCCATGGTCAGAACACCCTGAGGGAGATACAGTAGATTTTACTGCCAATACTTCAATATGTTGGAGTATTTTTCCACTGTGCTACTGCCTTATTTATCTACAACTGTGCATCTATAGCTCTATAGTTTTAAAAATTTAGATCAATTCGTGCAGCTTTAGCAGATGTTTCAGATTCTTCAAAAACAAATTAATCACTTCTTTATTAGTAAAATGCACGTTTATGTAGTTTTTGTTTTAATTAGTCACCTTCCCGCTGAGGGTCCAATCGTCAGAGAATTCTCCTTCATATGTTGTGTCGTCCTCTGACAGGAGGATCCCGGTGCCCTAAGAGAGAGAAAATACCTCCCATGAGTCTGATTTGTCCCCAGTTTGCTGTGGGAATCTCAACAACTGCTGGAAATTACAAAATCCTGCATGTCAGTCACAACTGTGTGACTTTTGGCAGTTTCACGGCTACAGAGTTGACCCAGTGCACCTTTTTATACCAAGTACTTTGTAGTATAAGTTTATCTCTATCTGAAGCATCTTCTTTTGCTATTAATAAATATGACTGAAATAAAAGACATGAATGTGCTGATCACCATCATCTTATTGTCTTTGAAGGCTCCTTCGTAGTACAGGCCAAACTGGGTGACGACGACCCCGGTGCCTTGTCTCAAATGGTCCTGCCACATTCCCATGTACTTCTCACCTCTGTATGAAAAGCACAGAGATTAAACAGAAACAGAAAAATATGAAACAATACGTTGAGAATACTCTGCTGACTTGGAACTGGAAAAAAGCGTGTTTTGCCAATATTTAAATGTTCTATTATTGTGACTGCAACACGCATCTAATTGTCGTAGCGAGCGTACTTTGTGATATCATCGAAGACTCCGTAGCCGGTCTTCTTGTCCTGGAGCCACTGGCCAATAAAGACACTGGGGGAGGAGGTGTTGAGTTTGCCGGTGCGCAGCATGCCGTGGCCGTGCCGCATGCCGTCCTGGAATGACCCGTCATAAACCTCACCGCTGGCGTACCTGCAGACAGATGAAGAAATGGTTCTTCTGTTGATTCCTCCTTCGCTCTTTCAGTATTTTCTCTGTTTGCTGGAGATGACTCGTGTGAGGAAAGAGGGTTTGATAATAACCGCAGGTAAAACCAACTCTTGTAAAACTCCAGTCGTTAATCTTCCAATTATTCTCTGTATTCAGGATTCACTACTTACTAAAAAACTATCCTGTAAGTATAATATTTTGTATTTGGTGCATGGAAATGTTTTTTGCATTTTGTAGTTTTCATAGTGTACTGTGCTGTCTGAGACAGACCTATGCAGACAGACACAACCTACTCTAGGAAGTATGTGAACAACAGCGCAGGTATACATTAGTTTTCTAGGTAATTCACACTGACCTGTACGTCCCCAGGCCGTGCATCTTGCCATCTTTCCACTGTCCTTGATAGTAATCGTTCTTGTTAAGTGTCTTATTGGGAGCAACAAATTCACCAACGCTAGACAAGAAGACACACAAGCTGAAAGTCACTATATACAGATCCGTTAAATAACAACACATATTTAAATGTGCAGAACACACATATGGTAAAAGGCGAGTTTCACAGCCAGCACTCACCCGTCCTCCAGTCCGTTCTTGAACTCCCCTGTATATATTCTCCCATCGGGCCATTTCAACACTCCCCTGAAAAAAATCACAATCTATGTCAAGATCAGTTTTGGAAAAGCTTCCTCAAGAAACAGAAGGCGTTTGCGCCGAACCTGCCGTGGGGCTTCCCGGTGAGCCAGCGGCCTTCGTACGTCGCCTCTTTCAGACGTCCTTCCTTATAAAAAGTGTAGGAGGCCGTCCTGGAGATAGGAGGCTCCAAATTTTGCCCTGACCCCGAGTTGAGTGACGCTGTGTCCTGACCCGCCCCGCTCAGGGCCTGGTCCACAGCCTGGTTGATAGAGCGAAGCCACTTGGACTGAAAACAAATACACAGATAGCTTTAACAAGATATAATCCAGTCCATCAGTGAGTTCACCAAAAAAATATATAGTTTTAAGGTTTTCGGTAGCATTAAAAGCTCTACCTTTTCCAAAGGAGACGAGGCCAGCAGGGTGAACGTCTCTTCTGGTGTGATCACCTTCAATCCATATCTACACACAAAAACATTTCACACTCAGAAAACACAGAAATATCAGTGTGTGAAATTCAATTCAAGCATAATTTTATAAATGTTTCAAAAGTAGGATCATTGTTTTCTCTGGTTAAAATTTATTTTCACGTTTTAAGAATTGAAAACTCACATGCCGGTGTTCTCCTCTGGGATCGGCTCCACCCACAGCGTGGCCAGACGGAAGACGTGATGGGTGGAGAACTGTAGAAGAGGAAGAGGAGAGAGTACAGAGACACACATCATTATTATACACACACAACATATAGTAAATAAACTAGCAAACACTTGACTTCAACCACACCAGAGAATGAAGAAATCTGTTCCTCTTAAAAAGGAAGACACAGGCTTAGAGGTTTTGAGGAGGTCAATTTTTAGGCTTGTTTACAATAACTTAAAATCATTTGTGCTTTTTGGTAACTTGAGTTTTTTGACAGTGGGAACGTAACTGACCTGAAACATCTTGGAGTTTTCCATAATAAAGGCAGTCAGTTTGCTTTTAGACTGTACGCTTGTTAAGCCTGGAAAATAAAGGACTGTACACAACTACCTCTGCAGCGTTGTACAGTGAATGTGCTGAGGTTTTTTTTATGTGTATGTTGTCTTTATAAATTAGTTGGTTATCAGCTGATCAGTCTGTGTTGGATGGAGGATGGAGGAAGTGGTTGGGTCAGTCTGTTTAAAAGTTCCTGAACTGAGCAGCCCCTAAAGCGGGGGAGAGGGCAGTGGAAACGAAATAAAAACTAAGTCAAAAAACATTTTTTTTGTCCTGAAACATCATCAGTCTTTTTTTAGCTATTATGTGGATATTAAATGCTTCTTTCCCTGTGTCAAGAAGTACAAACAAGTTATTTAATTACTTTTGTTTGCATTTGTTCAGTTTTAATATAGTTAATGTTTACATTTCTAATAGTCTCCTACATACAGTACAAAGATGCTACATTATAAGTGCTACAAGAAGTATTCAGGTTTACCATTTTATTTCAGTTTAGAAGTTTTAATGAAAATAAATTTCAGACCTGCTTAGTCCCACAACTGTACAGATAAATACTGTATGTTGTCTTCTATACTTTCAGAGGATTACTTTGAGTATATTTTATGTATTCATGAGTACATTTTGTGTATTCATAAGTATATCTGGCAAGAGAGTCAATGTTGAAGAGACCTGGAAGAAGAATTCTTCTCGTTTGTGCTTAAAGTAAATGACATTAACGTCAGTCATGCAAGGCAGCACACGTCACTTGCTTATCACATGTAGCTGTAAATGAAGCATGCTCTTTTCTGCCAATCACCATGTCTCATTCAGACTCACGTCACAAGATGCCGAGGACGACTTTCAGATGGCAGCTACTGATTTAACACTTTAACCCAGATATTAGCAGCTGCCGCAGGAATTACGACGAACAGACTGGAATTTCACACACAGAGTGCGACATTTTTAAATACATCAGACCGTTTGACAATCTGGCTTTTCGAACGCTGACACAACAAGAATAAGTCAAGGCAAGACTCACACATGAAGTAGGGGAACTGAAATGTGCAGGGCAACCCATAGAGATATAGAGAGGACACAGGAGACAAACAGGGACAAAGGGAAGGAAACTGCTTTGGAGAAGTGAACCAGACACTGTTGGCTCTTAAATTTGAAAGGAGTACTCCAGCTAATGCAAACCCTCCGGTTAGAAATGTGAATGAAGCGGACAGAAACAATTAAACATACATCAACTGATTTAAAAATAAAATTGTGGCGAAGAAAATAACCCATGAGCCTTGTGAGTTCATCCTCCAATGCAGTCTCCAACAGGTAGAAGGGCAGGCAGAGAGTGAAGGGCTGAGTATCACTGCATAGTGACAGAGGAAGCTGCTTTGTGATGGGTTTTCTGCTCTAAACATCAGAGGCAGACAGACACTACTGAGTTTCTTTCACCAGCACAAACTTTCTGAACTTCAAAAAAGCGATTAGACTTCTACAGGCTGGAGGTTGTGTTAGACTTTGATGTAAAAATGATGAGGCATCGCTCGTGTAACGATCTGGCTTCTTTCATCTAGACACTCCACTCTGCTACTTTCACTATACATTTAATGTGATTTAGCTCCGATGAGCCTTAAGCCCTTCACGCTCGCACGCAGTGAGGAGGAAGAAGAAACCCTGTGTGGGACAGGGGGGGACAGAAAGGGTCGCTGTGCTGACATTCTCTGCTCGCTGCATACTTACAAGATTTTTATAAGGTGCCACGCCCTGACAGCACGGAGGCAAGCACACACAATCGCTTGAAACACACCAGGTTACAGTGTCTGAAATATGGATGGTCTAAAAGAAGTGATGGTGTGTGTGTGTATGTGTGTGTGTGTGTGAGGCTGACCTGTGCGTGGACCAAAGCGTCGTTGAACAGGATGAACCAGTTGACGGAGAACCTCCCAGCGTTCTGCAGAGTCAGGGCTTTGTTGCTGCTCTCGCAGATCAGCCGGCGCTGAGGCTTCCTCAGGGAGTCCTGACGACACACAACGTCAATGTCGCACTATTCAGTCACTTGTGACTCATCGTGTGACACACACACACACACACTCAGTTTACCGTCATTTTGCCAGGGAAGCTCCTCCAGAAGTGAAAGGTGTATTCAGCTTCTTTCCTCTTTTTCTTCAGCTGAAGATCCAAAGCTTCAAACTTGGAGCAGCAGTCTTGTAGCTTCTGGTAATCACTGGAGCTCTGACAACACACATGCAACACGAGCAAATGAAATTCTGCCAATTAAACAGCCATACACTGAGTAAAATGTTTATATTGTGAAGGCTTTGAAACCAATATTGTGTAGCAATTACTGGGTATTAGTTTAGTTTACAGGTTAAAGGTGTAGCGACTTCAGGAAACAAAAAAAAAATTTTTTCGTTACAAAAATTAATCTGTTAAGTAATGTTTTCAGGCATAAATGTATTATTCAGTTTCACTCTTTTCACTTTTAACAATTCACTGTAAAAGTAATAATGGGTCTGAATCCAAATGCAAGACTGTATACAACTAGTACTAGCAAATTTATGATTTGGAAGTTGGGTTATATAAATAAAATTATATATCGGTTGATTTGATCATTTAATTATATCAATTAAAATGCAGCCATTTTGGAAAAGAGCATTAATATAATAATAGTAGTAATATTTTCAGAACAAATGTAAAGTCGTAGAAACAAAAGAGTTTATGTATCCCACCTTATTTAGCCACAACAATACATTTTACAGACAGCTGGACAACCAAAACAAAACTGTTCAATATGTGCGAACACATTTTGTTTTGTAATTTAAACATTTTTATGCAAGAAAACACCAACAGGAAAAGAAGCGAAAATGTAAATTATCTTGCAGTAGCAACAATTTCACTGATGTGACAAACTACAATCACTCTTTCTCTTACCACTTCAAAGCAGGTGCCCAGTTTGAGCAGCAGCCGGCAGTACTCGCTAAGGTGGCGAGTTGGGAGGTAGAAGAGCGCCGCTAGGAGGTCGGCCATGGCGGGGTTGTCCTCGCTGCACTCCGACAGCCTCTGGAGAAGCTCGGGACTCTTCCCAAAGAAATCTCTTTAAAAAGATACATGTTCTTGTTTCGGATGTTACAGCACGTCATATTTCATTTGTAGGAGTGATGTGTAAAATGTGTTTTGGTGCATGTCTACTCACAGCGAAGGCTTAGTGAGGGCCTGGAAACCTCCCATCACCTGGAAGTTGCCCAGAGAGCTGCAGTACCTTCACAGGGGTAAACAGATTAGTGGAATTAAACAACAAATCACATTTAATAACACTGTTGTTTATAGCGGTGGAGACCTACTCCTGATAAGAGTCGAGGAAGATCCCAGTGTGCTCGAGGACGACCAGACTGTTGACATCACGGCCGCGCCGCAGGTTGGTGGTGAGGCTGGTGGCGTGCTGCCCTGTCAGGTGACACATGTGTTTGAATCGGGCTGCCGTCGCCTGCAGGAGCCCGAGGGCCACCTGGCCGAGAGCCGAGCTTAGAGACTCTAACAGGGGAAAGCACACGCAAAATAAAATTATCAAAATGGTCCAGATTTGCACAAGACGTAGCCTCTGGTCCTCAGTGTTGCTTACTCTCACCCAGCTCCAGCAGGGGAAACAGTATCTGTGTCTTGATGTCAGACAGCTTGCAGTAGAACTTCCTCTCGGCTGCGGCCAACTCGTGAAGGCTGGCGATGAAGCCCATCACGTTTTTGTCTGAGAGCGCTGCACACCGCTGACCGCCCGCAAACACACTGCTCACATACCCCAGCTGTAACAGACATTAAACAATAAATAAAAATACACACATCTTTTGACTCTACTACTAATAATGCCAGTTACTTTGTCCTTACATTCATGCAGAAGGGGAGCAGCACAGGCTGCGGGGTGTAGCCCACTCCTCTCTCCTCCTCTCCTTCTCCTTCCTGCTGAACCATCTCCTTGACCTCCTGCTGCCCTTCTATCACCTGCTGACCGCTGTAATAAATAATGGGCTGGATGCAGTCTCCGTCTGCAAGCAGGAGGGTGTGTCTCTCCCCAGCGCTCATGTCCCACACCCGGATGCCCTCTGACAACTGGAGGAGGAGCCCAAGTGTCAAAAACATGCACCTCAAGGGTTTGTTTGTGTGTGTGAGGATGGTTATACAGGAGGTGGTGTCCTCACCTTGGCAAGACGAGGGACGGTGCTTGGTGACTCCATGTGTCCGAGCTGACCAGAGCTGTTACTGCCCCACGAAAACACCTGGAGGACCGAAACACACGATGTCACGCAGGACATTTTAAATTCTCATCCTAAAACTATTTTTCTGTGAGGTTTGCTTAGCTCATGTCAGGATCACTGAACTCTCTCTCTTAAAGTATCGACAAAGGACAGAAAAGGCAAAATGTTTGATGGGAACTGTTTTTAAAAGTTAAGAAAGAAAATGTAAAATCAGGTAAAAATCATTTGACTTCTTTTCCAGGACTCTTAACAGGGAAATAAAGAGTGCAGCGTCTGACTCACCTGAGACTGAGCGGTCAGAGCGAGGGAATGATGAGCGCCGGCTGCCACTCGAACCACCTCTTTATTGTTCAGGCTCTTGATGCACAGAGGCTGTAATCTGCAACGATATATACACAACAGCTGTCAGAAAAAACTAATAACGTCCATTCCACAGCTTGTTACCATCAATAAAGCCATAATGTAATATAGAATAACAACACAGGACCATTAATATTATTACATGGCTTTTTATTTTCATAAGTAATGTATCACTTACAGTCTAAAAATAAAAATTTCAGTGTTGGTGTGTAGTAAATGATTAAGTAAATTCTTTTTGACGGATTCTTTATAACACATAACATATTTTTAA